>BCJD01000007.1:1547547-1601133 GCA_001600195.1 Yarrowia keelungensis | reverse complement strand
TTTTTTTTTTCTCATACAATTCAATTCATTATAACATTAATAAGCAATAATTCCCATAATCGAATGTATGTCAACGTAATACTAACATTTCCTGTTGAGACTTGTTAACGAGAAAATCATGTGACGGTAAAAACATAATGCCAATCACCGCATGCTACGTATTTATAGCTAATATGATAAGTTGAATAAAAAAAAAAAAATGGCATCCTGGCCGAGCGGTTAAGGCGAGAGATTAGAAATCTCTTGGGGTTTCCCCGCGTAGGTTCGAATCCTGCGGATGTCGCCATTTTTTTTTACCCCAAAAGGGGTGATTTTTGCCAAAACTGAGAGTGTAGAGTGAGATCGTTGCAATTGAGATGGTGCCATTTTTTCCCAATCGATTTCTCTTCTTTATTTTCAATATTTTTTCACCATCCCTCCACGCGCATACCTTCGCATAATTGCAGCAATGTTTGACTTGACGCCTTGATATAGACGATCTGACATCAAACTAACACCACATCAATCACACAAATCAGCATGGATATCCGATTATTCCCCGAGCAACAGAGCGACAAGACGCCCAACACCGTGTGTCACGTGCTTCCCTGTCATATTCACTACACTGGACCTGCGAATGTTGCAGAGTATTTCACCATTGAGGGCGGAGACGAAGGCAAGACTACTGAGCAGCAAGTTGAGGTGACGAAAGACGAAAAAGCCGACGAGAACCCCGAGGTTGCCAAGAAGGCCGAGGAGGAGGCCGTTGCCAAGGAGCAGGGTGAAGCTGACGCCAAGGAGTTTGGTCTTGAGGGTAATGGAGACAAGACTGAAGAGTCTAAGGATAAGAAGGATACCAAGACTTCCACTCCATTGAGCACCCATTTCCGAGGCAGAAAACTGCATGGAGTCGAGCAGAAGCTGCCTGAGAACTACAGAGGATACCGGTTCACCGAGGGAACCAATTTCTTTGAGAACTCGAACCCCGTGTCTCAGCTGGCAGATATCACTCAGGATTTCGATGAGGACGGATTCGAGCGAAACCCCGACGATTACCGAAACAACGAGCCCATCGAGATGCGGTCGTGGAACGCCGAGGGCTCGTTTGACCATCTGGTGATCTGGGGTCATGAGCGGGTGCCTGATCTGGAGAGTGATCAGTGGGCCTGTGGAGTGAGAGATTGGCATCAGGTTGCGAGTGCTATGAACCCGATCAAGCAGTAACCGGTGCGAAGCGCCGGTGGATGCGTACATGGTAGGAGTGCCGCTTTTTCAGGGTGGATCAATCAGTGATCAGTGGATAGGAAGTGAGATCAAGTCTGAACCTTTACTGAGGTTGATTGAACGATCCACAACATGTCCACGACGTTCAATGACACTATATTGATGACAACCGAGGGACATAAGAACATCCGCACTCTTTGATGGTATAGACAATTCCCTACTTGCACTTGTTGGGTACGGTACCTGTACGTTAGACAGCTACAGTATGACTATTCCCATAAGGCTACCTAAAGACCACCTCAAAACATGTACTTTAAATATAAAAGATGAAATATCATACAGAAACCAATACTCCCACTCAAGTGAGAAATACTCCCCAACACGTTGTCTAAAATAACCCGCAATAATACACCCGATCTAACCGTTAAATGAATTAATATAACACATTGGCATACATGTGTGCATGAGGGGTGTTCTTGAGACACTGCTGATGTAGTACGAGTAGGTGGCATATATCAAATGAGTGAATCACTAAGATTTCGCTCTCACCACCACTGTTTCTCACTATTATGATACCACCCCATCACCTCCTCACCTCCCTCCACCTCCCTATCTCCCCGTTAAGGTTCAGATAATGGTATCATCACGTGGTTTGGGACAAGAAACCTTGGGAGTGACTCTTTAATCTTTTGAGAGCTAAGAGACGGCAGATTTAGAGACAAACGGCACTAGTATTCCGCACTCCGTACACCCAACATGGTCAAACGACGTCTGGAGACCGAGCCCGAGACGAGCCACAAACGGCCCACGGCGTCGCCTCTCACGCGCTTGCCTGCCGAGCTCAAAAACGCCATCTGCGATCTTCTGGACGAACGCGACATCCGAGCCGTTTCGCTTGTGAGTCACGATCTTCGTCATGCGGCCTGTGACAAGTTGTTTGGGCATTTTTACTTGAACTGGGACTCCCTGGCTCCCACAAGAGATTACCTTAAATCGGACACCTGCGATATAGCAGGATATATCCACACGCTTCATATCACCAAACACTCGTCGTTTGCCGAGTGGCAGTATCCCGATATGCTGACGGAGTTCATGTCGCTGTGTCCGCAGCTCAGAGATGTCACGATGGTCATTTCGGGCTCTTCTGCATGGCTCAAGTACGTGGGATGCGATAGAGTGACTAATATGACAGTGGTTTCGGGCCAAGTCCAGAGACTGCAGACGTTCAATAACGTGAACGCGCCTGCCAAACAGATATCGTTCGATATCGACCATTTGGTAGGTTTTCCGGCTCTCAAGAATCTCACTTTAGAGGGATTCACTGTCCAGAGAGACTCCATTCTGCATAAAGATGGAGTCCACGAGATTATTCCCCTGTCGCGAATCTCTGCAGAGAAAGACGGAAGCACACCAGTGACGCGGCTCAGTCCTTCTAGAAACGAGACAGTGGCCGTCAACAGACTGGTGCTGGAAAATTGCATTTGGCAGTATCCTTATGACGTGAAGGATTTCGGCAGTATTGAGGAGCTGGAAGTGAGACTTAGCAGGGGTTATACGGTTTATTCGCGTGAGTATGAAACAGGGGGACAACGATTTGATTGTGTGGGGCTACAAGGCAGTTAGCTGTCTATGTTATGTCTTTTAGAGTGATACCCTTGAGTGACAGTTACTGTAAGAGTTGGACTGAGATCTTGCATACCGGTAGTCTATTTGAAGTGTTTACTTTACTCAGACACTTGTCTTTTCTTATTAACACAGACAATGAACGATTCCACAGTTTCGTTCTCTCGCCACCACCCACGGTCAAACGGCTGACCATCGACCTTCCCGTCGAACCGTACCACCAGCAGCTCTCGTGGACGCCTCTCAAGAGCCACAGATGCAAGCAGCTCGAGTACCTGTCCATCAAGGGCTTCCACTTGCCCGGCATCCAGTTTGCCGCGGCTCTACCTGCGTCCCTTAAACAGCTTCGTTTCGAAGTGGGACTCACGCAGGATAAAGAAATGTTCCATCGTCTGGACGCGCAGGCAGACAGCTACCGCGACACGTTCACGGCCAGCACACGTGCACGCACCCTCGATGTCGAACTAGTCGGTAAGTTGGTTTCCATAGAACCCCCCACTTTTGCCCATCCCAACTACTGACGCAGGTGTGATTGAAGGAGATAGATAGCAGGATGTATACTAACTAATGATTAATGAATAATGACGATAAGGTGGGGCTGTAGCGTTATGTATGTGTATTCTTTGAGAATCACTTATATCTACTGAGTTCTTTCATCTGTTTGCTTGTACTAGTTTTCACTTCTATCAATTTATTTACACAGTGTCTATAGACTGGATCACATGATCACGCAATCCACACCCAGTCCATACATGGCCTTCTCCACCTCTCTCTTGACCAAGACCCAATCTGCTCTAGAGTGGGCAAACTCGTAGATTTCCTCAGGCTGGAACACACCCTTGAACCGGTTCATGTCCGACAACAGCTTGCCAAGAGCCTTGGCGTCCTTGGTATCAATGAGGTACATTTGCCCGACCTCTTTGAGAGCTGCAAACGGCTGGTTCAGCGGTCTCTGTTTCAGCCCCAGAATGAACGAGTAGTAGTAGTTGAGATCCGAAATGACAGTAATAGCTCCATCTACCGAAATGGTCTTTCGTTTGAGATGTTTGCAGATACTGGCAAAGAACCGCATACCCAGCTCCTGTTGGAACACATCAAGAACAGTCTTCTCTGTACTTCCAGAAAGAATCTTCATGTGAACGGATAACAGGTCAACCAGACCCTTGGCACACTCTGTGGGACCGATATTGGGCTCCATGTTAGGCAAGGGGTTGAAATCCGAACCCAGCTGAGTAGTCACAAACAGGAAATCCATCTGATCCGAAAGAACATCGATACCCTGGTTCAGACCTCGAGCAACGTACTCGTCCAGCTGCTTTTCAAACTTCTTCTTAGCCTGGACCGAAGGGGAAACAAAGTCGTTTCTGTCAATGAACTTCTTTTGAGCCAGCTCTTCCTCAAAGAAGACATGGATCATCTGCTGGATAAGATCACCAATGTTGACCAGCTCCGCAAACACCACCAGAGGTTCCAGACCGCCCTTCTTCTCCATCTCCTTCTTCTTCTTGTCCTCCAAAGACTCCTCCTTGACCTCCTCGTCCTTCTTGCTCTTCTTGCTCTTCTTCTCATCCAGGAAACCCAGGTTGTGGGGTTTATACGAATCCAAACGTCCCAGAGCTCTATCGAAACCTCCTCCAATATGTCTCTTACCGAGGATATCAATGAGAGACACAAACACTCGTTCACACTGCTCCTTGGAATCCTTGGCTAGTTGTCCTCCAGCAGAATGGAAACGCTTGATTCGCTCAAGAGACGCTTTTCCAGCTTTGACGATATTGAGGGCCAACTCGAGGTTGAACAAAGAGTTAATACCCTGCAGTCTATCGTTCATAATAGCCGCCTTGGCGTCTAATTCGGTGGTAGGAAGGTTAGTTTCCAGCTCAGGAGGAGGAGACGAGACATGATGACCGTCTGAACTGCTCTGATCAGGCACAGGTGTTCCAGATCGCGATCCTCCAGGGTTAGGCGTACCACTTTTGCTTCCGTTAGCGTTTGGATTCGGAGTCCCTGACCTGCTAGCATCTTTAGAAGAACCCACTCCAATGACATTGATGGGCATCATAAGCACGTCCTTGAAAGATGACAGGAAGTCCCGCTTGTCCTTCTCCTTGGTCACGTTACTGAGATAGTAGTGTTCCGTGGCAATCTCCTTATCGTGGGTCTCTTTATCCCACGAGTCCACCAGTTCACTGGCGTAGGTCTCAAACGAGTCCAGTTCGAGTTGCATAAACTGGTCCACGTGAAACTCATATTGACTGATAAGAAGCCGTTTGAGAGCTCCCTTGTACTTGTCTTGATGGCCGTTAACTGACGACGGAAGACTGTCTGTGAGAGTCTGCAGTTTCGCATAAATATTGGGAACTGCATCCAAGTAATAGACAGTCTCCTGTTCTCGAGCAGCCTCAAGCACGTGATTGAGGGTATCAATGACGGCATCTTCGAGCACGATTTTCGCAAACAGATAGCTGACATTGTCGATATCCAAGCCAAACACCGTGTCGATAGCCTCCATCTGCTGGGATATAGTCTTGGTGACCAGATCCAGATGGTTCTGAAGAGCAGTCATGTTGATTCCCTTGTCTCCAAGGATAGCAGGACTGTGTGGAATATCGATTGCTCGTTTGTGGATAAACAACTCGACACAGGATTCGGTAGCTCCTAGCTGTTTGAGCACCAGAGCATACCTCTTCACTCTAGAATCAGGAGTAAAGTCTCCCTCGTCGATTCCCAATTCGAATTCTCTAAGAGCAGCGTTTTCAAACGTCTCGGCGATACTAGCGAGCTGATCTCGGTTCTCATCTTCAAACTCATTGTCTCCGAGGGAATAAGACAGTCGTTTAAGATTGACCAAAGCAATAGCTTGATGTTCAGGCTGATCAAACAGTTTGAACAACAGAGGTTCCTGGAACGCTCCAGATTGCACCATATCATAGTAGAACGGCGCAAGGTTCCTGTACACCGAGGAATACGTCTCCAAGGCCTTGCCATATGTACTTTCCAGTCCCTCAAAAGGTGTCAACGGATTGGGCTGATTAGACAGATCAGCAGGAGGGGTATAGGGTAAAGAAACGTTGCTGGTCTTCTTGGGTTTGGCTGGGCTGCTCAAATCCACCAAATCCAACAAACTTCCAGGCTCCTCAGTCTTTGTAGCTTCTCCAGTATCTTCCTCCTCCTCTTTATCCAGCTCTTGCTCCTCATGCTGGTGAAACTCGTCGTTTTTCTTGCGCTTGGCCTCGGCATCGTCCCATAGACCCATAGTCTCGAGACGAGACTGCCACAAATCGTCTCGAAGCGACACTTCTCGAATTCGCTTGCATGTCGAACCAAACACCACCACGTCTCGAGGACTCATGTACCGCACGAGATTAGTCAGCACTCTGTCGGGCCACTCTGCCGCAGACTGCAGGTGCGAGCCTGCAGCAGCAGCGGCACTCTGCTCGGCCGACCACATTAACGTCGACATGTTGATGGAGTGATGAAGATGAGATGATGATGATGATGATGTATGGTGAACTTTATCCAGAGGGGTGGTTGTTGGAGGGAGGTGTGGTGATGGTGTGAGTAAATGGAGGGTACTTATAGAGAGATGGAGAGATGGGGAGTATGGAGCTACTTTTAAATTCCAATTCGGAGCATTTTTGGCTGTTCTTGAAAGACCGTCCTGTAACGTTACGCTGTTGATGATTATGTAATCATAGTGGGAGAAAGTGGGGCGGGATTGTAGAGAATATTGTGAGACAGGTGGCGGTTTTTACAACGGAAATCAATTTAGCCGAAGACCTTGAATGAGTTCCAACTCCCCCAATGTCTACACCTCTCTTTACAGTCTCAGAAAACGTTGCACGTGCTACCCCAGATTATAGGCGTTTCGAGGGAACATGGTATGGGGTGGTGAAAAACGAATATATTTGAGAAAGAATAATTTATACTTACTAACTCGGCCCCGCTGATTGCAACTCTAGTCTCAGAATTTCGATACCTTTCATATTCACCACTTCAACTACACAAACCCCCATTGGCTATTTCCGGCATATCATTAAACAGTATAGATCAAAGGGAGGGGGTCATCTAACGAGAGAATACGAGGTTGCACTAATTTCACTCCAGGCAAAAAATTCTGAAATTCTCAAATCTCGTTTTTTGACACGAAAGTCACGTGCCAAACACGTGCTTGAGCCGCACCCCACGCCGCGGTTGCCCCGGCAACGCCCAAAGTCGCCCTACACCCGTGCAATCAGCCTGATAATATGGACTTAGCGTGGGGAGCTGAAAGGAGTGCTGAAAACGAGCTAAGGATAATAAGCGACATTGTAGTGGGTCAATTGCCGCAATTGTGAATGCATGCTGATACCATGTGTTTGTAGGTGCGTCTTAGCTATTGTATCTTCTATTAGTTGCCATTGTATTCCTATTAGTTGCGTTCATGGATGTCTATGGTTGTATCTTGAAACAGCAAGGTGAAACAAAATAAGAGTAAGGTGTGACTTGAAAAAGAGGGAATCACAGGTCAATTAGAAAGCCTGAATATTGTGCAACCAAAACAAAAGTCAACAAATCCACCAGAAGCTGCCCACAAAAGAAATGTCCGAGTGCCAATCATCTGTCGTGTAGTACGGTATGTACGTCTGGCATGCAGCCGGTTGCCTGGGAGACCGCAAGTCAACAATGGGGAAGAATTGAGAGGAGATTGTGCTATACCATAAGTCGGTGAAACAATTAGAAGTTCACCTTTTCCTCTTGTCAATTGCCAGACCTCTTTCTAGTCCTTCTTATTCTGAAATTACGAATGCACCTTTATTTTCGCACACCTGGCTTTTTTGGCAAATAAGATTTCCATATTACAGCCGAGGGAAGAGGATGAAGGAGGTTTTCGAGAGATGTAGAGGATCTAGAGAGAAGCTGATAGCACCGTTTTGTAGACCTGATTCATATTACCATACACCCAACTTTTTAGCCCCACAGCCCCATTTTTACCCCTTCAAATCTCGCCTCCCCTCCACCTCATCACGTGAAACAAACCACGCTAAACGCATCACGCATACACGTACAGCATCTCATTCTCTACGTTTGGGCTTCTCTTCAGCTCTGTATCCGGTCGGCTGTCTCCCCCAAGCCGCCACTCCCTCTTGCCCGGACTCGCCGTTCTCGCAGCTGTAGCTCTCGCTATAGCCCTGGCCTTTTTGGGCTCCTCCTGTGCTTCTTCAACTGTGTCCCCCATGGAGATTAAAGACAAGGTCTTTAAGAAGGCCGTTCCCACGCCTACCAAGCCGAAAGACGGCGGTGTGGACGGCCACGAGGGTGTGCCTCAGGACCCCAAACGGGTTGCTGCCAAGATTGTTTATCAGACTGACACTGTTGACCCTCAGACCCGTCTTCCGATTGTCGTGATCGACTCCAGTGCTCTTCCTGAGCCCTCCAGCAAATCACACGCAGTGTTGTTCCCTCACCTGGTGAACAATCTGCCCAACACGCCGTTTGTGCTTGTTTTCTTTGCATGTGGCGCTCCCCAGCGTCCGTCGTGGTCGTGGGCTACCAAGACATACGCCATGATCGAACGGGACGTGAAAAAACGAGTCAAAAAGGTGTACGTGGTGCACGAGTCGTGGTGGGTGCGAGCCGTGACGGAAATGCTCGGTGGTTTCATTTCAACCAAGTTCAAGGCCAAAATCCACCACGTTTCGTCGCTGTCGCAACTGGCTCGAGAAATCGACGTCACAGCCATCAACATTCCCCCAAGAGTGCTGCTGCACAACCGCAAGGTCGAGGACGAGATCACCGTGCCGCGACACGTGGAACCGGTGTTTGGACGGCTGTTTGACCCCAGAAATCCGCCCCGAATCTGGAACGTCATGCTCGAGTACCTCACCCAGATGGCTCCGTACGTCGAGGGTGTCTTCCGAGTCTCCCCTCGCTCAGATCTGCTGGAAATCGTCAGATGCAACTGCGACCGAGGCCAGATGTTTGAATTGGCAGACTATGGACCTCACGTGGCAGCCTCTCTGCTAAAGAGATTCCTCAGAGACTGTCCTGAACCAGCTCTACCAGCAGACAAGATCCCCCTGCCAATCAAGGACGACGCAGGATACACAGAGGAGACGATCCGGCAGCTGCCAGTCACCTCGCTCTTCATCTTCCTCTACGTCGTCCCTCTCCTACAAAGCATTGTGCGAAACACACAGGTGACCCGGCACTCGGAACACTCGATATCCGTGTGTTTTGCGCCTGCGCTGCTCGGAATCACAGCCTCACGGGACTCCACGGCCATTGGCATCCGGCTGCTGAAAAACGTGATTGAACACTGGGCTCTGTTGGCTCCTAAACTGGAGAACGAGCTCTACACCCGAATCAACGTAACCGACGTGAACCGAATCCAGCAGCTGGCTCCCAACAACGCCAACGGCCCGCCAGCATACCCCCCTTACGACGGAGCGTACGACATGTCCAAACGGCAGGTTTCTGCTCCGCTCTCGTTTCTCAACAGCAGCAAGTCTTCGCCTTCGCTACGCCAGAGAAACGTCTCCGACGCAGCGCCAGTGCCTCCCTTCCCCATCTCCGTGTCTGTGGAGTCGCTGGTAGACATGGCTGCCGAGGACGAGCCGCAAATCAGCCCCGTCAAGTCTCGAGGGCGCCAGATGAACTCCCACGACCAGCTGCTGTCGTCCGTGGAGCTCATGCCGCCGCCCCCGGTGCCCAAAAAGCCCGTGCAGCTGCAGGGAGCGTCTCGATCGCGCCACAACTCGGTTTCCGAGCTTGCAGCCGACTTCGAGCCTCCCAGCACGCCCAAAACG
Source organism: Yarrowia keelungensis (assembly GCA_001600195.1). Lineage (NCBI taxonomy): Eukaryota > Fungi > Ascomycota > Dipodascomycetes > Dipodascales > Yarrowia > Yarrowia keelungensis. The sequence continues at coordinate 1,591,519 of BCJD01000007.1, read as the reverse complement.
CCCACCAAGTTTGTGCTGCAGCCGTCGACCAAGATCAACGCGGACATTGATCCGTCCACGTTCAAAATCCCGCCGTCGCCGCCACCACCCCGGAAATTCGGACCCCGATCGAGGTCCGTGGCGTCCACCAAGCGCGGCAAGATGGTCGAGGAGCTCAGTAAAATGTTCGAGGAGCGGTGCGAGACCGCCAACATGATGCTGGAGTTTGAGCGGCACCGCCAGATCCGCCAGGAGGCCGCAGACAGACTCAACAGAGGCAGTCCGGAACCGTCGTCGACATGAAGGATGAAGGATGAACCGAGACTAACTTATACCCAACAGACATTAGCTAGGCTGCAAGACGAGGTGGCAGCCTGTGAACATTGAAGATGTAATGAATTGATGATTTGACTAGATGAGGGGGGAGGTGTAGTTGAGACTTGACCGAATGAGAGTCTAAGAACGTATCATAATGAGACTAGCACTTACAAGTGTTACGAGTACACCCCATGCATTTATTATCTATAGCTATATACACATCTCGCATTGTAGCAAGAGCTTTTTGTTCTTCGAATGAGAACTTCTTTCTTTCGTATCCCCTTCACACATTCAACTCGAGAAAGTTGGTCTGCAGAGCCGTAGTCGACACACACGTGAGTCCATACACCGGCTCACTGACGACTCTACCACCCGAGTACTTTTGTTTCCGTGGTTTGGGATCGATGAACTGCTCGTCTTCAACTGATAGATCGACCCTTCCGTCGAAAATGTGGCATTGTTGAAGGACATCAACGTGGTTCCATTTGTGACGCACAGAGGTGATGAGGTTGTTGTATGTGGAGATTATGAGTGTCTAGATTAGTAACGGAAGCGAAGGTCGGAGGTCTGAGCGGACACAAGAAGACTGGTGACTGACTAGCGTAGTTGCTAGTTAGTGACTCAGTCTTGCCTTAGACAGAAGACAAGAACAAGAGCCACTATAGCTCAACCTATAACAAATAACAGACTCCAGAGACGTCATCAATAAAATGAAGGCTGTTCAATGTATTAACAAGTCATGTTCCTTTTCCTCTAGCTGACAGACTAGTCACTAAAGCACCTCCTCATACTCACCATATCAACGGCAATAGTAACACCTCGTAGGCCTTCCCAACTCGGTGTATAATGCATTTCCTCGGCGTCAAGCTCGACCATTCGCAACGTCTCAACAATGATCGTGCTTCCACTTGTATAAATAGTCGGATGAATGTCAGAAGTAGACTCTGAAGTGCTCCAAAAGTATGAGATGGCGTCTTTTCCGTACAGACTGAGATCCATGGGTTCCAGCACAAACTTGCAGGTTTCTGAAACGACATCGAGGTTGCGGTCAGCGAGTTCCTCAAAGAGGTATTGAGCAGTTTTCGAGTTCATGATTGAGTATGTGGTAGACAAGCTATGATAGAAACAATCTTCTTGTTATGATCTTTACAGTATGTGTAGAAGGGTGGAAGAGGGAAGTAAACGAAACGCCAAATATTCACCTGAGAGCTTAGAAAATTGAAATGGAGTATCCTGTAGTATCAAGTAGCAGCTAGTACAATATTCAGCTCACAAAAATCTCTATAGCATGCCCTACAACACATTTTCCATTTCTCTGCATTTCCCCCACTTTGTAAATAAGGTTATCATGCGTGGATACTGCACTTTGTTTATAACCCAACCCCTATTCCTGCACGTCAACATCACCACTTTTCGGTAGGTCGAATTTCGAATGAGAAAGAGACAGCTCAAGCGGAAAGAAAAGCCTCATTATAAGTCTAATCACGTGACGCGCAATTAGGCCGCATTTCACCGCAAAACAAACGACACAGCGTCAGAACAACACAACTTACACAAACACACCATAACAAGTGCTATAAGTACACAAGCAATCACGCCTTCCACACCCAAAAATGAAAACAGCATCACCTCCACCACCACCACCGCCTCCGAGAACTCCTATGACTACAACTCAGTGGGAGGTAGAGAGGTATCAGAGGAAGGATGAACAGGAAGATGAAGCAGGGCTGTGTGTGATTATGTGAGCGACCGACCGTGAGTCATGAACCAAGAATGAAGAGAATTTGAGCTTTGCTACTTGCTGAACTTGTGGATGAATGCTCTGAGTGCTATAGTCATGTCTCAATTGAGTCAGGAAGGGATTAAAATGGAAGAGTATATAAGTAATTAATGGAGTTCTGTGCTTTACCAGTGTTATTGTGCCGTAGAAAGCTAGATAAGACAGCTGCTATTATCTTCAATACTTGAATTTTATTGATGGCTGGCTAATTATAGCTAACCGTTAAGCACCTCAGTGACTTCATTAGACGCTCACAATAAGCACGGAGACTTTTGCTCAAGTGGGGTTTGAAAACGCATTCATATACATCCATGGATCATCACTGTAGCATCACCTTGTTTGGCAGAAGATGAAGCTTCCTGTCAATTGGATGTATTTTTGATGGAGTCATAAGGTATGATAGGGCTACAGGTACAAGTAGCATCAATTCAGTCTGGATAGAGCCGTTACAGCCTAGGATGTAAACCGTCGCAATCTATAGATTGAAAGTAGTTTCTCTAGACTCTATAGCTCGCGTGATCATATATGACCGTTATACTGGGCTAGTCGGTCTAGGTGCAGTTGACAGTAAGAGACAGGACTTCATGACCGACATCCACTCACTTGGGCACGTTTTCAACAGACCAATCACATCTCCTCCCTCGATAGCAACGTCAATAGTTGATCGTCTGTCTCTGACTGATATGAGACGTATTATCGAGTTGCACTCTGGCTTCTTGCTAAAGTAGCGGTTCGAGAGTTACAGGTTAGGGGTTGAGAGATGTCATTGCTAGGGCAAAAGTTGTGGCCAAGTCATTATTACTAGTGCCTATTAATTGGTCAATTAGTTCAATTGACAGAAAACCAATTTCCCCCACACAAGTCACCCCTCTTACTCATCCGAACCTCGGTAGATACACCCTACTTTCATGACCCAACTTACAACCTAGGCAATCCTAGTTTCACCGTTATCTAACTGCGCCTCACCGTTGAAACCGTTTCATTGGTCGGTTTTCTTCTTTCTGTACCTCTGTGGAACAACTACCCCATGGGGCAAGTTTTCTCGTATTGCATTCTGCACGTCTCCCATGTGCACGGAAAGTCACGATAATACGACAAGCGTATACGCAATACGAGTTAAGGAGTGCTAAATAATATATCCCAAATGTGAACAAACAAAAGGCCTTTAATTGGCTGTTGCAACTAATTACCCAAGTAATTACACTGATGCAACATTGACAATAGTTGACTCCTTACTGTGCTCCTACAAGTACTTACCCCTTCCGATCAATGTAGTAACTGTAGCACAGCCACTGGTGCAAGTATCCGTACACGTGGAATGTGAAACGGCGTATGACTCTACTTGTACGTTAGACTTACCGTGGACTCCGTATCTATAGCTTTCCCCTCGTCAGCAGCCAATTACAAAACCACTAGTGGTCACGATGTTGCATGGACTGAGGGGTGGGAGAAAGGATGGGGTGATTGTGAGTGATGTAGAGGTGGTGGAGACATAGGAAGTAGATATTTGAGATCACCAAAACTGGGGCTTCAAAATGATACCCCAAAAGCCGCCACTTCTCACCACTTCACAACTCGTCACCTTTCTCTCCTGTCCATATCTTCCTGTTCAGGACATGTATCCGTTGGGAGAAGAGCATGATTATCGTGAGGTTGGTGGCGAGAGAGTAGAGTCAGGTGTATGGTGTAGAGGAGCTGTCACAAAGATAGCTACACCAATGTGTTTGTATCACCTCGAGGATTACAACGGTATATTCAGAACTGAGATACCTCTACTGCCTGCGATTCTACACGACTTTCCCCAATTTCACACATTCTTCTCACCCTACATATCAACCCCAAATAGGCAAAAAAGTGCGGAGGTGCCTGCTAGCCCCAGACTAGTGGCTGAAACCTGGGGACTTAGCTGGATTTGCAAACAAGGAAAGGCAAAGTTGGCGGATATTACAAAATTAAACGGATAGTTTCTGATAGTGAACTTTATCAAGGAGGGTGAGAAGTGGGGGGAGGTTTTGAGAGCGGCAGAAAAGAGATATTGATATTATAAGAGCACAGGCGTGTTTTCCTGAGTCAGCTGATCAAATTGGTAGTTCAAGCTAAGCGATACCTCCACTGCACCCCCTTTTATCGCGTTGTCAAGTTCCCCAAAGTGGCTAGGTTTCGCCTCCTGCACCCGTCAACTTTGTGAATGGCATATCTGTTTATCTAATCTGAGAGATAGTCAGAGATATGGGTGATAGTGAGGAACAAATGGAGGGAATTGAGGTGAATTATATGGTAATTAATGACTGTTAATGGCGTAAATAGCTGTCAACAAATCCCACTTTCCATCTCCTCACCTATACATCTATGCGCTACTGAAGGTACTGTTTTAGGAAACGGATCCTGAGAAGACAGCCCAGGAAGACGATAGGTGGGAGCAACCATGTCCGTGGAGTATATAGAGGGGGGAGAGGACGGCAACGAACTTTTCTTTGTACCAATATCAGAAACACAACTCCCACACCTTACCAAGTCACACCCACCACCACCATGGAAACACCCATCTCCACTAGTGTCACACAGAAGCCCATCTTCACTGTCAACACGACTCTGCCTATGGTCGAGTTTGACCCTGACGTCCATCTCAATGTCGGTTCTCCTGCCTACAAATTGAGCATGGACGAGCTGGGTCTGTCTGGAGGTATTTCAGAGACCGCTGTGACTGCTCCTTTCAGTCTGTTTACTGAAGATGCTGTCCATCTCATGCGACGAGAAATTCTGTCTGACCATGTTCTTGACAACTTCTCTTTCGCGTCTTCTATTAACTCTTATCAGGTTCGAGGCTTCTCCAACGAGACTCCCTTTACTACTGCTGCTTGGACTCATCCAAAGACTATTGCTGCTGTTTCCGCTCTAGCAGGTGTTGACCTGGTGCCTGTTTTCAACTACGAAATCGCCCATACCAACATTTCCACTACTGGAGACACCAAACCTATTGTTGGCTGGCACAACGATAGTTATCCGTTTGTCTGTGTGCTCATGGTTAGCGATACCAACAACATGATTGGAGGCGAAACTGTGCTCCAGAAGGGGTCGGGAGAAATGGTCAAAGTCGCAGATCCCAAAATGGGACACGCTACTATTCTTCAGGGAGGATATATTCTCCATATGGCGTCTAGACCTCAGGAAATGGATAGAGAGAGAATCACCCTGGTTACGAGTTTCAGACCAAGAGACGCGATGATCAAGGACGATTCTGTGCTGACTACGGTGAAACCCATCTCCGACAAGACGGAACTCTTCAAGCAGTGGATGAGCTACCGAGCAGACGTGCTGAGTCAGCGGTTCAAGAAGATGCACGAGGGTCTGGAGAGTGGAGAGTATAGCAATGAGGAGGTGATGAAGCTGTTTGAGGAGCAGGAGCAGTGGATTGCCCATACGTTGATGCAGATGGGAGAAGTGGAGTACAAGCTTTGAGAGCGAAGCTCGAAAAGCGCAGTACAGGTAGCTAACAGACAGCTGATAACTGCCAAGAGTATCTCAATTAAATTATATTAGCTAATACATTCATTGTGAGAAAGTGGAGTATTAAAATCTTGTAGCAACTTGACAGCTTCGCGTATGACATCATTGTACCTGGATACTCCTGTTGTCCCAAGATCTACACATGATGAGACAAGATAAGGCTAGATTGATATGAGATAGTGGAATGTAATTGAAATAACAGGGCGGTGCGAGACCGTATTGAAGAGTGACTGTATTGGTATTCAAAGCAGTATTTTCATGTGGCTTATTGCTCACTGTCAGTTTCAAGCATACTGGCATGTAGTACCACCTCCTAGACGAACCAATAATGCTCCAATATCGCTGAAAATTGGAGCACAAAGTCCTCAAATCACTCCGAGTCGACTGGAGTAGTTGCGTGCTGACTGTCACCTCTAGATATCTCTGTGGACGTCTACCGTGCTGTTTGTGTTCGCAACGCAAATTAAGCTATAGATAGGAGAAAAAATTGGTATGCTCATTAAAGGATGGTGCTGAGATATGGAGCGTCAAGATTGCTATCAGTATACTCCCCTCGTTACTGGCTATCTCTTCAATGTTTTTTTTCCGTCACAGCTCTATTTTAACGTGAATAATCAGAGCTGGATAATTAGTTGGTAAAGGTAAGAAATGGTCAAGTAATAGCTAACAAAAGACAGTATGGGTTCCCGTCCCTCAAATACGCCATCAAATACCAAAATCACTATTCCGACACAATCAAGGCGTTATTTCAACCGACTCCTACCCACCCATACTACTCTCTCTCATTCATCTCCACCCGTTCGGTCCCACATCTCTTATCTCCCAGGTCTAGACTTTGGCCCACCTAGGCGTTCAAAATACGAGGCAGTGTAGATATCCGTTTGGGATGTTGACGATAAGTATGTTTGGATCCACCTGACTACAGCCCTACCTCTCAATAGTCACAAGCATGCCTGGTTCTCATTCTATACTCGTATCTCTTGTATCTCACTAATACATCATCTACACTCCCTCAGTTCTAAATTTTGTATGACAAACACCTGAAACAACCACCATCATTCACAAATACACATTAATTGATTACTTTTATACAATAAATAGGCACGTTGAGGTGCTCACGTCAGCGTGATTATAAAAACATCCTTGGACAGAGTAGTAGGTGTTATATTCTGTCCCCCAACTTCATAGGCAAACAAAAGCCGCCTTCAGTAACTTGCAAACACTCGCTCCGCTCGTATTTACATAGCTCGATTCACCATAGGCTCGAAAGGATACAGGAAACATCCCAGACCCAGAGCTCCGTAACAAGCTGCACAAACGTAAATAGGAATACTGGAACTGGTATCTCCGTAGTAAGCAATCAGAGGCGACATGATACCGGCTAATCGCGTAAAAGCAATGGCAATTCCGTTTCCGGTAGCTCTAGCTCTTGAGGGCATGACTTCGGGAGTGAAAGCGTAGAGAGTTCCGTAGTAGGTGTAGATGGTCAGCGAAGTGACTGAAGAAAAAGCCACGTTCTGCAGCTCAGTCTTGACGGTCGTGTAGGCGAAAAAGAAGGTCATGGTGAGCAGAGCTCCGATACACATGGCTCCTCGTCGTCCAGGAGCAGGAATGTAGTATTTACCCCACAGAGGGATTCTGGGGATGAAGAGAAGGATGGCAGCCAGTACAGGTCCGAGAATGGAGAAGGTATTCGAAATAGACATGGCTCGGTAGGTGTCATCGATGGTTCCTCCTCCAGTTTGGGCTCCTCGAGACTGCAGGTATGCAGGCAAGAAAGACGAGTACAGAGGGTAAGCGATACCCAGGACTGTCCAGGACACCCACAGAATCGTGGTGCTTCGAGCAAGCTTTCGGTTGGCAAACAGCAGCTTGACGTTGGTTCCCAGGTCTCTCACCCACTTCCATTTCTGGTTCTTTCGCAGAGTAGCCGGGTCCAGCTTTCCACAGGCCTCCAGCTGCTCGACGGTCAGGTTGATGGTTTTTCCGCCGGCGTTGGCGATCTTGTGCAGGTCCTTGACCACCTGCTCGACGTTGCCCTCGCACAGGTTGAACTTGGGGGTTTCCATGAGCCGGATGACGGTGATTCGCAGAATGCCGAGAATCAGGACCATGCCGCCCAGCGTGATCCACGAGTACCGCCAGCCCATGTTGGTGTGTTTGGGGCAGTAGTCCTTGGAGGCGCACTGGAAGTTGGCCATGAAGGGCCAGATGACGAGGACTGCGATCAGCTGTCCCACACCCCACCAGGCAGCCAACAGAGTGAGCAGCCACTGCTGGGAAGAAGGCAGAAACTCGAGGAACACGGTGGTGTCCAGCACGAGGTTTCCTCCGGCAGCAGCTGCACTCATAGCCACCAGAACACAGTAGCCTGCAAGATTAGGCATGCCAGCTGCAATCATGGAGAAGACCGCCGACAGAATCAGAGACGAGTTGAAGGCGAATTTTCGACCGATAATGTCGGCCGAAAAACCCCACAGAACAGCGCCAATAAGCATACCTCCGTAGAGAGCCATGGTAGGACCCGGAAACTCGAAATTAAACTCCTTCTGAGTAGGAGCAAGTGTCAGCGACTGGATGAAGGTGAGCGTCGAGTCCGTCGCATAGCCCATTCCGTTCAGGCAGAAGAGCTTCCAGTGGTAGGCCGTGAGCCCAATCTCGTCAATTGTGTTGTTGACGATCCGCATCTGCTCGTACAGCACCTTGTCGTCGGCAATCATGTCCATGGAGGTGGAGTCGACGTCTGTGGACGACAGCGAGTGGGAGTCTTCATGCTTGACGTCGTGGGCGCCGTTGAGCCCGGCCTCGACCAGAAAGTCGTTTTTTTCCGCCATTTTTGCACAACCACACGACTCTCCGATTTCATATATATATTAAAGATGCGAAACCTTGATTGAAGAGGTGGCTGAGGGAGGAGTTTTTGAGTGGCTTGCAGGTGGAGACTGGGGGATCTTTTTGCATCATCAGGAAGGTCTAATCAAGGGGAGTATATTGATAGGCTTCTTTTTCTTATCAGAGGAATACTCGTCGTTCTATCGAGGTCCCAAAATTACCCTCGTCCAGGGATTAACTTTGGCTTGGCCCTTTGGGGAAATGGGGTGTATCATTCCACGTGAGGAGTACCAAGAGAATAAAGGCCGTGGGCGCTGGAAGCAGGGGCCTTGCACGTCGCAGCTCGTATTCGGCTGTCTGTCCAATCACGTCTTGCCCTCCTCCACGTGGCTGGTCACGTGAGAAACTCTACCCCCTTTAGACCCTCAACCAGGACATGGTTAAACACTGTGGTTAGCCAACAACGCGGATGCCGTGCTCAGGATCTTCAAAAGGCGGCCAGACAATCAATGCGACGTTAGCTGTGGCTTGCCTACTGTGGCTTAGTGGCACAACAGGGGCTTTGATATTGCCATCTGGTACGAAGTACTTGTACTGTCTAAACGTCCCCAAACCTCAGTGCCCAGTACCACCCAAATTAGCCAGAGGGGAACTGAGACAGATGGATGGTGCATTAGTCGGCTTTGAATAGCCTTTGGCAACTTTCCCACAAGTGACAGTCGATGCATGTTTCGCATCAAGGGGCGGGGGTATTTTTCAGAACGAGGCGTGCTGTGGCGGAAGTTTGAGGGTTTTTTGAGATCTGAAAATTGCAATAAACTCTCTGAAATCAGCCGATCATTTTGGTGGAGTCCCCTTGTCCAGAGCCACTCTACTCGCCATTCTAACGTCCTCTCAATTTCTCGTAACCCCACAGCTCTTTAGCGAACCCTAACGTTATCATCTCCCACGTGCATGCGCAGACGACTCGGACCAATTGGGAGGCGGCTGAAACGCGACACAGAAAAGACATGTGGGCCTTGTAGCCTGTCTGGAGAAAGCCACGGTTGCGGCGAGTTTGGTTTTGAAGTCCGTTTCTCGGTGGCATTTCTGGATCGTCCAAAAAACGACTTTTCCCACCAGCCAATAGCAGCCCTGGCGAAGCAAAAGTCTGAAAAACCACCGTTCACGTTGCAAAAAATCCCACGGGCAAGCCACAGACGCGGCGAGTGCGGCTGGCTGCTTGGTTTCGCCAGCGCATGGAAACCCAGCGTGCTAGGGCTGCATACAATACAGCAATGTTGCGTAGGTCCAAAAAATAATGCGTTTCCAGCTGTAGGTTGCTATTTGTGTGAATAAGTCGATGTTGTGTCCCTGCCACCATCGCTCTTACTCAACCGATCTACACTTGTCTCGGGATGATGCGTGGGAGCTGCAAAAGTTGCATACTAATAATACCTGTTTGAGGAACAAGAGGACGTTGGATAGACAGGAGAAGAGAGCGATGAAGTGGTTCGATTTAGAGTATTTCAGCGCTACAGGGCGAAGACTCGTGCTGTGGCGCTAAGTTCTCAACAATACTCCAATAGCCTTCTTGTGAGTCTCAACATAGAGTTGTACTTGGCCATTACAGGACGAGTCTCAAACGGTGTGCCAAATAGCATGTCGTAAAAGAGGAAAGAAGATGGAGAAGGGTGAGACAGATGAGTGATCGGTGGAGAGAAGTTTAGTCAGGTGACATACCCCACTTTTGATAAAAAACGCTGTACAGGCTACTTGAGAAGAGCTCAATAACACTTCTTCGTATGTGCTAGCCCAGACATTTGTTGATTCTGGAATTGTGGCGGGATTCAGACACCTGTCTAGAGTGATCTTCAACATATTCCGTGGATACACCAACTCGTCATGTTCTAGCAGGTTTGACAATTAGGTACATACCCGTGTGAGTAGACTTGGTTTACAGAGCTGTAATTAGGTGCTTGTTGTGGTGCTGTAGGTACGCTGTAGTTGCAGTATTAAAGCTCTTGAATCAACTCACCAGTTTTTTCCCCGTTTGCCCATCTTCTCCCTTCACTTCACTTCACCTCCACCTCCAGCCACTCACGCTACCAAGTCACACGATTCACAGCCACCCTTCAAGTGTCATTAATATCCGTCCAAGACCACTTTAGTCTGTGACGTCAGAGACCCGGATGAAATTTACACTTGCGCTAGTGCTTTAGTCTAGCCGTGATATTAGTGCGTGGAAGCTGGGAGGGGAGAATTCTGGGGAAAATTGGAAAAATTCGCAGCATCGAAGATATTGGTATCAAAATGGTCCCTGAACTTGAAAGATTACAGCTTTACTGTCAAAATTGCGATTGCTCTACTACTCATTAATTTACCACCTTTTCCAGAAATAAGCTATAGCACACAAAAAAAGCCGTCCTTAAATGGAATAAGTATAACAAAAAAAATTATCTATAATAGCACAAACTAGTATAGAAATAGCTGAAACAACTTCAAACCAGGAGGAGGGGTATTTGAGCGCTCTAATCGCGTCTGGTCTAATTTTCAAGCTTCCAGAGCAATTGTGGCCCATGTAAATTCGGTTTGTGATTTTCAGGGTCTAAATGAAGACAAAAAAATAAATTAATAGCTACAGACGCACTCGTGAGATCTCCAGCATCAAATTGGTATACTAAAGTCCTTTCTTTCCCCTTGTGTCGGCTTTTGAAAGTCGTTCCGATATCTCGTCGGATACTCCTCACCTATCTAAACTTCAAATTATGGTGAGACAAAAGATCCGCAGGTACACAACTGTAGATACCAGATAACCGTAAGGTGGCTGCTTGATAGGAGATAGAGGGGTGATAAGGTGAGAAAGAGAGTTGGTGGGTATAAAATGGAGTTTTTTGGGTTGAAATTAGGTAGTGAAAACTCAAGTAATTTACTTGGTGAGATCTGAGTAGTGTAGTTAGGAAAGTGAGTCGCAAAAGAAGTGTCTCAAAAAAGGTCTCATACAGCATATATAATGGAATGAGTGCTTTTTGACGTGATTGCAGACAATGGTATTGCCTTCAGTGTTCAAAATCATCCGAACATAAGGCTTAGAGTGACTGCAGTCTTCTCTCATTCTAGGTCAACTAAATTACTTGAGAGTATGATCATGCTAGGGGTCCATATCTCGTGATGAGAGATAGATGAAATGACAAAAATAGTTTAGATAGATACCTAGAGCTCAAAATGGTAGGAAGTTCTCATATCTTGTAATATTCTCATCATTTGATGGAGTAAAGCGGTGTACTCATGTTCAACCTCATATTATTTAGTTAGCCATTTAGTGAGAACTTTGAACTGTCCTAGAAAGACATACAGAAGAGCTATAACGACGAAAATTATACCAATCGAGAGCTTGGAACCACCTCATTACTCTCATACTCCTCCCACAACTCCACCTCATCTTCTCAAATTTCAACCACTCTGTCTCGCAATAAACTCAGACTCATGTGCGTCTCAGACTCCTCCTCTGTTGGTGATGTGTGGTGGTAGTGGAAGACACAGTTGAATAGGAAACTACCACTTAGGAAAGAAGAAGCTCACCTAAGTCATAGAATTGACGTCTTTTGAGATAGTTGATGAGCCGGTGATAGGCATTTATACTACCAATGGCATACACATTTAAGAGACAGAGGGTGTCCATCTACAGCCACTAGTGCTTGTAGAGCTAAGGGAAAAGTTTGAGAACTTCAGGAGAGTCTTTCTTATCACCCTAGCTCTTTATCTAAATTTGAATTTCTTGTATTCACTCTCATAGTGCTTCTCAAAGTACATACCTATAAAGACAGTCATCTTACCCTATAGCTATTCTCCAACTGTGGCTTGAAGCTTCCCTCCACACGAGAATCAAGCTTAGACAGACTCAGGCACAGAGTTAGACTAATGCCGTGTGTAAGTTGTCTGTAAGTTGTCAGCTGCTTGAGCGTCGTAGGTTCAACGGTGGAGGACAAAGGTCGAACAAAGGTCGAGTCTAACTCTGGGTGGTGTGACAGACGAAGGTTGGTGACGTCATCTGAGGAGTTTTGTAGCTAACCAGCTTGTAGCTCACCAGAAGTCACTCTGTACCCCACCAACATCGTCAACTGAGGTGGTGACTTTGAGTGTGGTATAGACCTCCGGAGCTGTTGTCTTCATTCAACTTGTATAGTGCATCTTCTGAAGTCACTCAAGGTAATAGACTAGTCAAGCTACAAGCTACAAGTATACAAGGACCAGCAAGGAAAGGACTCAGAATGAGTCAAGATCTTATATTTGGTGATGGTGGTGACCCCAAACACACTCCTCAAGACCTACATCACTATTCTTCACCTTATGATGGTGTAGCTACACAGTACACACCTCACCTAAGTCACCCAGACCACCCAGTCGAGCTGGTGATGGTGGTGAGGATCAGGGACCCTGGAAAGCCACAGATCAACTTCAAACGTGATTTCCTACTTGTCACCCTCATCATCGTAATCTCAATCTAGGTGGAGTTCTGAAGAAGAACGGCTTGACCAAAAAGATCGTCGACTTCAGATCCTAGTCAAACTCGCCACCGCGATCACAATGGTGGAGTTCCCGTGTCGATAGCTCTCAAACTGATGGAGTTGTGGCGTTGTGGTGGCGGTGGTGTTGTGCTGCTCTAAGTTGGTCTCGCTACAATCCGGTTTTTAATTAAAAATCAATTTATAAATACAATGCAAATGGTTTTTAGTCCAGCAGAGCTGGGTGAGTTTTTGTGAGTGTGTGAAAAAGAACAGGAAGTTCTAAGTGTGAAGCACAAGATGTGCTGTAGTTCAAAGTGTGAGAAATGTGCTTTCGTTTTGTGTGTAACAAAAGATGTGTTGCCTTCTGTTGGTTTTTTGTCGCGCTGTGCAAGCACAGGCTTACATAGCTCTGGTCTCAGCAGGCTCAAAAGGATAAAAGAAACAAATCAAACCCAGACCCGCAAAACAACCCGCACACACGTAGATAGGCACCGAAGACGAAGTGTCTCCAAAGTAGGCAATCAGAGGCGCGAAAATGCCTGCGATTCGAGTACAGGCAATGGCAATTCCGTTTCCGGTAGCTCGACATCTGGAAGGCAGCACCTCAGGAGTGAAGGCAAACAGAGTGCCAAAGTAGATGAAGATGGTGACGTTGGTGACTGCCGAAAAGGCCACGTTCTGAGCGTTGTTGGTAATAGCGGTGTACGCAAACAAAAAAGTCATAGAAAGCAGAGCTCCAATGCACATGGCTCCTCGTCGTCCAACAGTGAATTTTCGTCCGTTTCCGTAAGGGATAGGAGGAATGAAGAGCAGAGCAGCAGCGATGATGGGACCTGCGACAGAGCAGGCGTTGGCGATAGCCAGGTTCTTGTAGGTCGTGTCGACCGATCCATCTCCCATTTCGGCTCCTCGAGACTCCAGGAAAAAGGGCAGGAAGGCGGTGTAGAGAGGGTAACAGATACCGATGACGGTCCAGGAGAGGAAAAGCAGAGAAGAGGAGAGGGCGAGTTTTCTGTTGGCAAACAGCAGATGCAGATGCTCAAACAGCTGCTTGAACCAGGCGCCTCGTTCTCTGGGACCCTTGTCTTCGTTTTCGTCCAGTCTTCCACAAGCCTCGAGTTGCTCGACAGAGAGAGAGATTTCCTTTCCTCCGTCACGTGCAATCTTATGGAGATCCTCAACAACCTGCTCAATGTTGCCCTCGCAGAGATTGAACTTGGGGGTTTCAACGAGGCGAATAACGGTCACTCGCAGAATAGCCAGAACCAGGACAACTCCTCCCAGAGTGATCCAGCAGTATCTCCAGCCCATGTTGTCTTTTTTGAGACAAACAGGCGCGTCATCGGGACACGAGTAGTTTTTAATCAGAGGCCACGTGACGAGAACAGCGACAGTCTGGCCAATACCCCACCAGAAGGCGAGCAGGGTCAGCATCCACTGCTTGGACGACGGCAGAAACTCGAGAAAAACAGTCGTGTCCAGAATGAGGTTTCCTCCTGCTCCCATGATGGTGAGCACGATCAGAGCACAGTATCCACCGAGATTGGGCATTCCAGCGGTGATCATGGCGAAAACGCCAGACAGAAGAAGCGAGGTGTTGAACGCAAACTTTCGTCCGATAATGTCAGCCGAAAATCCCCAAAAAACAGCTCCCAGAAAAGCTCCTCCATACAGGGCCATAGTAGAAGCAGGGAAGTCGTTGTTGAACTCCTTCTGGACGGATTTCAGGGTAAGCGACTGCAACAGAATGAGAAGCGAGTCGGTAGCGTATCCCATTCCATTCAGACAGAACAACTTCCAGTGGTAAGCAGTAAGCCCGATTTCGTCAATCGTGGCGTTGACAATCCGCAGCTGCTCGTACAGAACGCGGTCGTTGCCGGTCATGCCCATACTGTTATTGTCGACATCGGTGTCGGAGTTGGAGTCCATGAAGGACTGGGTGGGATGGAGCTCTTTGGAAATGGAAGGAGAAACGTCATTGTTGATGACCGTGTCATTCACGGTTTTTTCAGCGGGATAACTCATGTTGAGAAGGAGGGATATACGGAATTACAGACTGGGAACCAGGCTCATTAAGTACTTGGGCATGGGTGTATCATCATTAGTACTGGAAGGATAGACATGAGATAAAGTTGAGTTTATGCAGCGACTGCATGGTCGTGCAGGAAAGCTTAAAAGCAGTGATCAAATTGATTGCTGTGACGTCGTTGTGCAGGGAAAATTGGTGGTGAAAAAACAATTCAGAAAAGGGCGGAAAAAATCCACAATAAATTTGGTAATTTTTGGTGCATTTCAAAGTCCATTTCAACACTAATTTCACCTCCTTTTCACGCCTCCTCCCTCACTTTCCGAATGTCTCCCTTTCCGACATGCATCCCTAGGGCTAGGGCAAATGTACTCTTTCGGAGCAACGAAAAGAAAAGCCCAAAGCCCGCCCAAACCCGCCGCGACAACCCTATCCCTGCCCTGATTCTGCCCTAATCCAGCCCTAAACCACCGAGCCCGTACCCTACCACAGCAAAAAATACACCCCCAACCACACTACCGCTCTCCTACCCTAATCTCCTGCTCCTCATCGGACCTGCTTCAGGATTGGGACATTGCTGGTAGCGCGAGCAGGGTACGGGGAGTCCAGGGTTAGGGTTGCAATAAGGTTACCCACGGCGCGGATTACCGGATGGGTCGGCCGCACAAGGTTTGGGAAATTTTTGACATTTAGAGTTTCCACCTTATTGCAAGTCTTTATTTTATTTCTGTAAACAAGAATTGAACTGGATGTCAGGACGACAAAAATTAGGGCCGAATTTGGCCGTTCATTTAAATGTGCATTTAAAGCGGAATATTTGGGAAAATCGTTTTAAATCAGTTTTGACCCGTTCAAATCCATGTAAATTCATGCAAAAAACGAGGCACTCTTTCCTCTCCCCGGAACAATTGTCCAACGGTGCAGTACTACATTTTCCGATCCAACATCATTATTAAAACGTAGAAGGGTGGTGTCTACCGAAGCGAGAAAGAGGTGTAAAAATAAGGTTTTGCCGACTTTAAAATGTTTAAAATGCTAACACAAAAATGTCACACGACTAGCCTGTCAACAGAAAGGCGTTTCGCATCACCCCTGAAAAACGCCATGTAGCTCGTCGTCATGGTGCGTTGGCGCGCGGAAATGAGCTGTGGGGGATGCAGGAGGCTGTGGGGGATGCGCATGGGGCGTTATTTTGGCGGGTTGGAATTATTGCGATTTTTCGCGATTTATTTCGTTTTTATTTATTTCGCTTTTTTTTCCATCGTTTCCCAAAACTTGCTCTTCGGGCTTTGAAAGAGATGAAAATGTTGGCTCACTTTGACACACATAAAATATGTGCCGAAGGGTTAACGTTAGAGTTGATGGTAGGAGTATAATGATGTCATATAGGTAAAGAAATACACGTGAGAGAGGCGGTAAGAGAGAAGCAGGCGCGGGCCAAGCTCGGAAGGGGTGGGAGGTATTAGTCAGGGTTTTTGTGGTGTTTTTCAGAGCAGTTTTGGATTTTTGTTTGGATTTTAATTTGAATTTTCGTGAATTTCCAAAAATACGATTAAAATTATTCCTCCCATGTTTCACTCACCATAAAAGTTGGAAAAAATACCGAGACACCAGTTTAGGCGCGTGTGGGGAGGGCCAGAACTGTTCGCGGCGGAAAGCGATTTTCTGATGAGTACACAGGTTTTTGCGTGTCAGATGTGGGTCTACAATGCGTTTGTTGGGAAAATAAAAAAGAATTCGAAAACAAATCAAAGTAAATCAAAATAAATCGATTCTCATCCGATCTTCGTTTTTAAAGATACAACGGGACGCCACGGGTCTGGGCTTCGCACCGCCACCGTTGCCGTGCCGATTGAGTTGCCTGGCTCAAAATCGGGTGTACTCTTTCTTTTTCCCACTGCCAGCATTATACTTTACTATTTTTTCCAGCACCAAACGCAAATCGAACCGCGTGGCAAAGAAAGCCCCAAACCTTGTGTGTATGCGTTTTGTATCGGAATCGAGGCTCCGCAAAAGAGTCCGAAGAGGCTGTGGCGTGGAGTTCGATTTTGAAAGGGAGAGAAAAAGAGAAGATTTTTTCGAGGCGTCACAGCTCTCAAGCGTATAGAAAAAAGGGAGAAAAAAGGGAGAAAAAATGTGCCTCACAAATGTACAAGAACAATGACGGTAGATGAGCGATGATTGAGCAATTACTTGTACTCATACTCATTCCATGACTCATACAATAGCAACCATCTACCTGTATCATCCCACCCATGCACTTTTTCCGCTCGATTGCTACTCCAATCCGCATCTGTTCTTGGCTGGTCAATCGCCGTGAGTAGCGGCCTGCAGCACTCCGCACATGTCTCAGATGAAGCGGAGGAGAGGGTGTTGATCCTTGAGAGTTGAACCAAAGAACGAATCAAGCGAACCAAACGAAAAGGACAGATCAAACGCTACCGTTAGAACTGACCGATTAAATAAGTCACGTGACTAGCCTGATTACTTGTATTTATAGCATCGTATAAATCATCTCATCACCCCATTAGTGTGTTTCAGTCATTGTTTGGTTTCTGTTTGTGTCACCATTGTCTTGTCCTTACGTCTCGTCAAAGTTACATCTGCCTGTTTTGTGCAGGTAGAAAGACTGAAGACTGTTCATGGTTGGTCTTGTGAGTGCAAACTTTTCCACACTTAGAGCTTACCGGTCAAGAGCTGAGCTGAGTATCGTAGCAACTTGGGTGGATCCAAGCAGCCATCTGACACAGACAGAACCGTGTCTGATGACAAATGCGGAACGTCTTCTCATGCATAAACAGATGCCTCTGAGCAATTAAGACGATAGCTCTACACCTCATTAAAACTCCGAGTGGGGAAATAAAGTGAAGCTCAGACGTTGAAAACTGAGCGTTGTACGAGCAAAGACGGTGTAAACAGACGAAGATATTCAGAATACGCTACAAGTACGGATACGGCACTGGTGACGTCAGAGATGTCCCCCAGTACGAGTACGAGTACAGTGTGATTAGTCATCCACAAGGGAAAGAACGTCTCATCTCATCTCATCCCATTTGCTCATCTCATCAAGACCTTATCGAGAGACTAAAATACAAGCATCCATCCAAAGATCGAGATCGAGTGTCAAGATGGTGAGATTTGAAGTCTCGATCTTGTCAACCAATCTTATGACACCAAATCCATTGACATATGACCCATCTGACTTTCTGTAAACATTTCAATTTCCCTGTGCAGCAATTTTCTGTTCACATTTTCAAAGACCATTATTTCCGCACTCCTCACCCTCGGCATTTCTTTTACCACGGCTCTGTACAAGTAGAATTTCTTTTCATCAAAATCTTCATGTCTCAGTCCACGCTACTTGTAGCTCAAACCTTCACACACAAAACCCCCCAAAACTCGTAATTTTAGTACTACAAAGGGTGGATATTATGGTACCATTCGAACCGCCGTGCTCTGCCGAGTAGAACGGTATATTAATTACCCCTCCTCGTCATACAAAATTGACGTCATTCAGCCACTCTATCGATCTACCCAAAATTGCTGTCTCACTTCCTATAGCAACAAGAGGGAAATCTTCTCTCAACCGTGTCGTACGTGTTCCAGGTGAGACACAAGCGCCGGCAAGAGATGGAAAGCCGCTCAAAGCAGAAGGAGGAGCAGGAAGGCTATTAAGCGAGATATAGAGTATTTCCATCCAAGGGAGGTATAAGAGAGAGTGAAGGAGGGGGAAAAACGAGATGACAGAGAAATGCCACGCACTATTGAGTGGTACCATTGTGTTTGTGGAGCTGTCAGGAATCGATTGATATCTATATTGAAGGTTTTGCGTGTTTCCTGGGATTTGATTAGTAATCACACCATCCGATTAGTAATCAATATTAACAGCAGCTTGGGAATTTGAAAAATATCGCAGAAATTGCAGAAAATAGGATAGA
Organism: Yarrowia keelungensis; assembly: GCA_001600195.1. Taxonomy (NCBI): domain Eukaryota; kingdom Fungi; phylum Ascomycota; class Dipodascomycetes; order Dipodascales; genus Yarrowia; species Yarrowia keelungensis. The sequence goes on along the minus strand of BCJD01000007.1, from coordinate 1,572,652 downwards.
AAGCTGGGTGGGTATAGTGACGTATAATTGATACAAGATGACTCTCTAATATGTAAATTAATGTTCATAGGTGCTGAACTGAGGAGGATGTTACTGTGCTCATGAGGCTGTAGAAAAGTTCAAGAACTCAAGATCTGAAGAGTTGGTAGAAAGGCGGGTGATGAATGACTTCTATTACTTTTTGTGTCCTGAAATATTAAGTCACTGGTGAAGTGAGCAGTACGTATCTACTTACAATTAGCTGATAAAGGATGGTTTAGTTGGATAGATAGTTGACCAGTCTCACTTGCTTCTGAGAGCCAATATCAAAGAGATGCTCAATTGAGACACTCTATGTAGCCATATTGTAGCCCTCAATTAGTCTATATGATACCATGGACATTATGCGTATATTGTCGTTAGCTTCAAATACACTGAGTCACTGGTCAGAACAGAAGATGTATTGAGAGATGATAGGGATGAGATCAGAAGAAGACGAGACTGTCTATGCTACAGGTACTAGAAATAAAAGTCAAATCCTCCTTCATAATATATTATCTATGACACTGATTATCTGATTATTACCACTGCACATTTCTGATTATTACTGTAACAGATATCATAGCTCGGATAATATAATCGATGGAAGCATGGGAGCTGAGGAAGGAGTATTATTTGCATAGTAAAGAACGAAAAACAGTTGTGTACAGATTTAAAGACAGTAGGACATCTCCAAACAGATGTCACTACAAGACGCCATACAGCAGATTTGTAAGAGAAATGGAACAGTCTACAAGATCGATAGAGTACTAATATTACTATTTGAATGAAGTGGATAGTTGAAAAATTGACACTGTACTACTCCAAAAAGCTCTTGGTTGTTTTTGTAGTTTCTACAGCTTATCGGGTTCGACAGCTGTACTCCCCTTTAGCTGAACAAATCCCAACAGAAAGACAGCAAACACAAGAGGCAATGATACATAGTACGTATACTTTCCTCAATATTGCCAAGCAACACTCATGCTTGTGTGAATTGTTCTGCTGTCTAACTCTCTAGCATGTCAAGACCCTAGTGTCTCGTTCCTGAGCATTGAAGCAGCCTCAACTCTAGCTGAAAGTCAAAGACGATACTAGAATCGATACTGAAGCACAAAGAGAGCATTTGAAGCTCTCAAGTCGCCACCGTATTCCATTCAGTTCCAAAACAACTGTATACCAGGGTAGTAACTCTTCCACTGTCTTTCTAGATTTCAACGTATAATTTGCCACTCAATACGAGGAAAGCTTAATCTTATCCTGCCACAGAGAGAAATGTAATACCCCTATTCTCAGAACAAAAATAACGATTACATCTAATGAAAGACACTGCCGTATTAAGTCAGTGATTGCAGCCATTTTGATACCAAACAAGCCAGATATCGCTATACAAAATTTCACAGATATCTCCCTCCCAAAAATTTCCAGTAGGTTCGGCAAGTTTCGATAATGCATACCCATAACCTTAATTCCCAACCTTCACCTCACTAAGAATATATAAACCCCTTCTAAACTCTTCAGTTCGACATCAGAAGTCGATCAGTCTTTGAGCATCTGCTAAGGATTCGATCACTTCGGAGAGATGCTGACACTGCAGAGCGAAAGCTGTGAAGCAGTATTGTCTTGCGTGAGCAGATAAGATCGGACTCCTAACATGACGCATCTTGAATCTTTCATTTTGCCTCTCTTCATGCATCTTCAGACGAGCTGTGACGAGCAAAGATTCGCAATCTACTCATGAGCTTTGTCTGCATTAGATGGTTCGCAACCACGGGTGAAACTCCCAGCATGAGCAACACTTTGGGGTCTGCTCCAATGGTCCTCCTGCAAGCATGGGAGTATTCCAGAAGATGTTGAGCGGTGGTTAACGCTGCCGTTACGATACATATGAGCGAGTAACTAAGACGTGAAGCTGAGCGCAAGCAAAGCCGCCGAGTGAAAGGAAACCCCATGGTACATGCATTTTGGACGCAGGATGATGACGAGAGAAGAGCTTAGCTAGCTCCTCATGAGTCCTGTCTCTTTGGAACGGCTATGACGGGCATAATGTCCATGAGCTGGTTTGGGCACGAAACATTGCTCCTAACTCTTCCAAGGGCAGCTCCAGGGTGAAAATCCCAGCATGGATAACATCTCCTGAATGCTGTGGAGAAATGGACTGTGTCTAATACAGTCATATGTTTCTCCATCTGATGCTGACTTGGTATCAGCACACCAGGAATCTCGGTCAAGAGCGAAAGCTGATAACGATCCAAACCTGATCTCAGCTTGTGAAACCACCTGGTATAAGCGTTTGAGCCAATTCTGCCTAACCGCCAGAGTCAAGAGCTTTTTGAAGCCACCGACCGACAATGCGAAACACACACACAAAAGACTAAGCTGAAAAGCCGCCTGGAGCTGATGATGGTGAGAGCCACCAGCCACCAGTGCAGGAGCAGTCTACTTTGAAGACGTTAAGTTATGCCAGCAAGTGATACTGTGAAACATCAAGTTATGCCAGCACTTGATTCTGTGAAACGATGACGAGCCATGAGAAGCCAGTGAGTTCCAGTGAGTGCCAGTGAGCCAGTAAGAGCTATGTGTGCTATACCAATAAGAGCCAGGGCCAACGAGCCAGAGCCAATAAGAGCAGTGAGTCTAGGACCAGTGCCAAAGAGCCAGAGGTGGACTAAGAGCTGTCGGAGATCTTGATCTGATTCGCATTTGGAAAGGATGTAGGCCGTGGAACCTCAAAGAGAGGAAGTACACGGGCCGAACCTTTGTTAGATATATAGCTAGAGGATGTAGGCCATCAACGAGCCGAACCTCTCGGGTAAATACATTTTGGACCATAGAGTCCCACCCACATTGTGATGTATTGTAGTGAGTAGCAGAGAATGTATTGTTGATTTGTGATGAGTAGTTAGGGCATTAGCACAAACAGTCAATGGAATAAGTATAAATGTTCCGAAAGCATTTTGTGAAGATCTTAGAACCACACCGTGGGTGGTATCAAAATGATCAGAAAGAATAGCTGGGGTCAATGCAGTTGGTCCAATACGAGTGGTGCTTTTGTGTCTAGCTTTATTAAACAGTCAAATTAAGCTATAACCCTGTCTAACCCTGACTAAACCTGCAAATGCCCCAATTCTGGCTATAGCTTATTTTGACAGCACAACTACGACTCCAATCACTCTGAATCTAGAAGCGCCACTCACTTCTGACTACTACCATCAAGCGTGTGTTATTTTTCTCATCATTTTGATACCACAAACGGACCAGTTCTGAAGTTTAGAATAAAGGAGCTGCTGGTAATTCGAGTTGGCTATAGCTTAATTTGTTTGTGTAACGAGAAGTCATTTATATGTGGTACTAGAAGCGCCAGTCGTTTCGGACCACTTCTATGAAGTTCAGCTCTCCATTCTGATCGAAACGATACCACGAACGGACCAATTATGAGATTCTCAAAAACTGCTTCAATGGTCGTATAGCTTAAATTAACAGGATGACCGGAAGTCAAATAGATCTTAATCGAAGAGCACATCGCACCTCAGACTACTACTATCAAGCTCGTAGTAGTTTTCTGATCATTTTGATACCATGAACGGGCTATTTCTGAGATCCTCAAAAACAGCTTGAAATTCGCTATAGCTTATTTTGTTTGTGTAACTAAACGTCGATTTCAAATTGAAATGAATAGCGCCTGTCGTGTAAGACCACAACTGTTGAATTTGATTCCTTTTCCTGATTATAATGATACCACTAAAGGGTCATTTCGGAGGTTATGAAAAATATTGTAGTTTCAATACTTTCAGCGGAACAATTATAATAGCCCAAGAAAAGCAAATCACGTGCTAAACACCTCAACTAAGTCACGGGTTTATAATCTACGTCTACCTAGTCCTTTCTCTTGTTCTTCTTGGGTTTCATCTACTATTATCTCCCACACACCGCATGTCAGACATCTCTGAAGGTCATCAAAACAGAACACGAAAACATCACTCAGTAACATTCCTTGCAAGCGTAGGAACTATTTGTACCACTTCTATTGATCTACCTTCTTCGAGTCTTCTTTTCGATCATGATGTGCGACTAAGAAAAAGCCAACCCTAGCCAACCCTGACTAACGTTGAACACAACCTGACACATCACATCAAACAGGTCAGAAACGTACGTATTGTTGAAACCGCCTACAAAAAATATAATCCCAGCCGCTTCGCGACTGGGGCAAAAGATTACAGCACCCAGGATTCTCGTATGGTCTCCCACTACAATACTAACTGGGCTCTCTGGTGCTTGACTATGGCTGATCGAACGGGAAGCCGTATTTTCACCAGGATATGGCCGTAACCAACTGCGCCGACCCGGAATCGAACCGGGGGCCCATCGATGGCAACGATGGATTTTACCACTAAACCATCGGCGCTTATTAAGCAGAAGGAGGTGAGGAATCACTGAGCGAGAAGTTTGCTTATGTAAGCGACCGAAAAGGGAGCTTAGGTGTTGAGCGAGCTGAAATTAGATATCTGTGAGCTGAAGGATTGTAAATCTGTTTCAATTGTGCGCATATTATGTATGTGTGTCGTTCTATGTCGTGTTGTGTCGAGAGTGAAGATGAGTCTGAAATGACACTCAGCTTATAGAAGGATCTTTCAGGGCCAATATTCACCGTTATTATAACATGGAACAAAGACAAACAAAAGAATAGAATGGGAGCTTTTGAATCAGATGGACTAGCTTTACATTTCACTGAATCTGTTCAGTTTTTGAAATATTAGAAAGCAAGAACAGATACTAATTATCCATCTCCATAAATGAAAGAGGAAGAGTTATGAAAGTTTTGATTTGAAAGATTCAAAACCAGATCTTCATATTAGGGCACTTTCTCTGTACAGATCCTTACAAATTGTTAAAACTAGGCAGGTATCATAGCGAACAGAACACACCATTCTACAGTAGCCGTACCCTCAAATGATCTAAAAATGCTCAAACATTCCTACTTCTCACTCAATCAACACCACTTACCCTTCAGGCACATTCTCGAGGCTGACAGGTGTCACAAGACATCTCACACCTGTCACTGTACCTCATACGGCACATTCCTGTGTCATGTGGTTTGGTGCATTCCAGACGTATAGCGATACCGTTGTGTGCGTGACAGTTGGCATGTGAGTCCGATCTCAGGGGTAGTTGACTGTACGGTGGAGCGATTTGCGAGGGTGAAGCGAGACTTGAACAGAAAATGGAGTTTATTGGTATCAAATTGATGAGAAATACACGATGATTTGAATACAACCTTTCAAATTCCTCTAGCTCTGCTACATCGTGAGAAATCAACGATCTCGTTCTGAGGACGATTTAAACTATTCGAGGGAGTTTCCGAGCCGCACGCCTGGGCGCCCTCCAAAAGTGTGTATTGAATTGAGATACGGCAATGAGAGTCAGCTGAGTGCTTCGAGGAGCTACAAAACAGCTACTGACCAAGTCACACATGAAAGTCTCGAAAACTGAGTGAGCTGTAGAGATTCAATGTTTTAGTTGACTTGAGCTAACTATACTCTATAATTTCAAGTAAGACAGTGACACAAACTCAAACCCCAAATATATTACTTGGAAAACCATATCCCTCCCATCTTTCTCCACTAACCCGGCTTTACAGACCTCCCCTATCGCGCTTAGACTTCCGAAAAGAACGAGACACGTCTTTTGTAGCGAGAAATACTCAGCTTATTACTTAATAGTCGCGGTACAACCCTGCTCAGGGGTTTGTTGTAAATAATAATTGTGGATAATAAACCTGCATTTCGATGGTGCATGTATAGAGACGTATACACGTTTCTTTTAGCGTGGAAGAGCGGTTGAGCCATAGATGACGTTGGATGCAATACATCAGCTGTCAAGGGTTTGATTTATGCGGTTTTCGTCTTTCCAGGTGTTTTATTTGAATTGTCCTGGATTATACAAGCAATTTTTCACCAGAAAATCCCGGTAAACTCAAAAAAACCGCTAGAAAATATTTGAGACCTTGTGCATAGTAAGGAAAGGTGAGAGATTCAAAAGAGCACGTTTTTGAGACGACACCTTCTCTTATTCCTCTCTAAACCCTCTCTATCTCTCACACTCAGGCACCTTGCTTTGACAATATCTTTATACCTGAGCCTTATTACTGAGACAGTGAAAGCCAATTATTTCCACCATTTTTCACGTTGCATTGTCTGAGAAAATATTGTGCTGCGAAAAGTCACCGAATGAAGAGATTAGAGGTGAAAAGAAGTACTCATAGATTTATGATGAAAAGAGCAATTATTCTGCTACATTTTTACCCACATATTCCCCCTAGTTCTCCACTTTGAGCCACTTTTCTTCAACCCATTAATGTCCACCTCAACCTATTGTGTCAACCTATTGTGTCCAATATCCAAATCTGGGCAAGGTTTCAGGTGTATAAAGCACTCTGCAATCCGTGCACATTCCCTCAAGACACATTCCGCCTGGTGGAGGATATTATGACAGGTCGAAATGACACAGCGGGTGTGGTGACCACTGCCCCAATGTGGTGACTACACCGTCAAAGTGGTGACCACAACGCCAGTGTCACTTGTCTTCGCCATTCTTCCCAATTTGGATTCTCGAACGGGAGCGTAGCAAGCCAAGGTATATACGAGCAGCAATACAATGTGAGCGACGGAGAGCGACACGGGAGAGCGACATTGGCTACCAAACGGGGAAGACGAGATAATGCCCCTTTCCGAGTCTTTTGTGCACAAGCCAATTCCATGTCCAATTCCATGTGCTCCGTGCATGGCGCTGCATGTGGCGTGCATGAGTGTGTATCTGGGTTTGTCCATAGCGGGGGGAATATACATGCGTTTGTGGAATTGAAGCATGGAATACAGAAAGCTGTTTATCAGTTCCAACCCCCACCAAAATCCCACCAACTCCCCCTTCCCCACAGCTAGATTTAAACCCTTTCCTCATTTCCAAATTAGCAATCTTTAAGCTCGCCCGCATGCATGCAGCCTACATGTGGTTCCGACCTTGTCAGTCGATTGCGTCCAACTAGTACCTATCTCAGTCTAATATAAGGAGGCAGCGTTCCAGAATTAACGGACAACTTTTTGCCCAGCCCAGTCTCGACGAACCATCGTCCTCGAGCCCTTGGCGACCCTTTCAACGACCGTTTTCCCCGCATTTCTCCCCGTTTTGCATCCTCCCAGCAGCCCCTATTCTGTACACATTTCCACAGTGTGTTTCATGATAGGAGTTAGGAATACTTCCGAGTAACACAACTTATCCGTGACTTCTGAGTGACTTCTGAGTACTTCACCTCATTCGCCCCATTCTCTCATTCGCTCGTTACACAAACACATACTCGACTTGTCAGAAACAGGTAAACCACTCATCACACTCACTGCTCTACCTACCGGTACCACATCTTTTGACCACCCACCAACATGCTCAAAATCTTCAAAAGAACGGCTTCAAAGGAACACAAAGTGGACGGGTCTCCCACCGCGGTCCATTCTCCGTCCATCTCGTCCCCTTCTGTGTCCTCAGAATCGCTCACCTTCAACAGCCTCAAAAGCGAGACCCATGTGACCAACTCGGCTGCTGAGTCAGCGTCACACCTGCCGCTCAACCTGCCGGCCAGCGACTGGGTGCTTCCGCATTTCGGATCGTCGGCCAGCGCTTCCGACAACTCGTCGTTCAACTGGTCGCCCCAGTCGTCGCCTGTACAGTTGTCCCCCTCTGCAGTGCAGGACAATGGCTTTGCAGGAGGTACAGCGCAACCTAAAAATAGGTCGTGGTCCCCAAACCTTGTTTCGCAAGAGGAAAGGGAAAAGCACAAGCTCTCGGGACACTGTGGTTTGACACCTCTCAACACCACATCACCACCCGACGCTAGTACCGCTCATTTTCCGCCTAGAAGAGAGTCCCTGGACCCCCACAAAAGCCCCACACTTACGCACACAAAGACCGCCGCAAAAACCTCCACAAAAACCAAATCACGAACACACAAGGCCCTGTCTAGACTCCTCTCGCCTCACAGTATGGACCACCATAATCATCACGACGACTCGTTTGCCAGCGACGACAGTATCCAGCCCAGTCCACAGATCCAGCAGACTGGGTTCAGCACAAACAGCGCGGCGTCTTCGTACACACAGCCCACGGAACACACATCGCCCGAACCTCCACTCCAAAAGGCAGGCTCGTCTCCTCCTGCCGAGCAGATTCTCGGTAAGGCTGCATCCAAAAAGGACACGTTCAAAAAGTTCTTCAAGGGCCCCTACGACTCGCTGTCGACGGAGCAGACCGAGGGCACGCTCAAGTACAACAAAAAGGGCGAGGACGAGGAGTACACCGAGGCGCTGACCAGAGAGCTGCAGGACGAGGGCTACGACTACCAGTACAACTACGGCGACCCCTACGGCGAGTCCGAGGATCCCTACGGAGAGGCCGACGGCAGAAACGACTCTGTGTCCTCTTTTCAGTTTGGGGACGACAGCATCAATGCCACACAGACAGATGCATATGACCAGTCAGCAGCTGCCCCAACTATCAAGAGCAACAACCGCATGTCCACGGTGGTCCCCTCGACCGAGGATATCACCAAGGGCATGGCCAAGAGCGGCAAGTACCAGCAGCGGCTGGAGGACGACGCTGCCATCCGCCAGCAGGAGTACGAGGACACGTTCAAGGTGAGTGCCCAGGACGACCGGACGTCTTCTGCGTGGGTGGGTGAGGAGGCTGCACACAAGCCGCTGACCAACCCCTTGTCTCCCGGAGGCCGCACCACTCCCGGTCACGCCACGCCCTCGTACATGCTGTCGCCTGGTCAGGTGGTGTCGTCGCCAGACAAGACGCCAAACAAGTTCGCCAACCCGCCGCCCAACGCCTACAAGCTCAACCTTTCCGGCGTGTCGGATCTGGAGGCCTACAACCAGAAGCTTGCGCAGGAACTCGACTTTGACAAGTACTGCAAGAAGGACGCGAGTCCCCGGGGCCCTGCAGCCGCCTCTACTCCTCCCGCAGGCCGAGTGGTGACAAAGGCGCAGTACGAGAACTACCGTCGAGCCTCAGTTGACCTGAATGCCATGGCCAATGGTCAGGGAGAAGGCGCCGGCGAAAACTCGGACGACGACGAGGCCGAGTACTACGACGACGACGAGAAGCTGGAGAACGCGAAAATGCGGGCCAAGCAGCAGGCCCATCTGGCGGTGTACCGGCAGAAAATGATGAAGGTGACCGGAGCTGCGTCCACGCCGGCCTTCAAAACGCCGCCCATGTCGGGAGGCCACTCATTTGGCGCGTCGGACTCCGAGGACGACCTCGACGACGTGCCCCTGGGGATCCTGCAGGCCCACGGCTTCCCCCGAGACTCGCAGCGGCTCAAGACCATGTCGTCGGACACCAACCTGGCCTCCCACATTGAGCTGGCGGCGTCGCCCATGATGTACTCCAAGAGCGCGTCGACCTCGCCCATGTTCAAGCCCCGCGACTCGGACACCATGTCGGTCAACTCAGCGTCTTCGCGGAACATGCCCTTTGGTCGGTCGCGGCTGTCTGGCGTGCCTCATCCTCTGCTGTCTGGTCCTCAGCCTAACCGAGGTCTGGTGGCCGAGATTGCCCGGGAAGAGAAGGAGAAGATCAAGCGAAAGAGCGGCATTCCTTCTGCCATGTCCGTGGGCGGTCTGCGAGGCTACGCGGGCTCCATCAACGACGGCAGCAGTGTCTACGAGGCTCCTCCTCCTGGCGGTCTCCAGGCCCAGATGGCCCAGCTCATGCAGATGCAGATGCAGATGCAAATGACCCTCCAGCAGCAGATGGCCGGGGGTATGGGCGGTATGGGAGGCATGAACGGAGGTCTGAACGGGCCTCCTTCGTCTGCTGGTGCTACCACTGCTCCTCCTTCGATCCACGGCCTGAAGCACCGATGGAGCACCAACGACCTGTCGAATCCCAACCCTCGGTTCGCTGGCGACAACGCTTCCATTGCCTCGGGAGGCTCTGGTATGAGCAACCGAAGCCGCTACAGACCCGGATTCAACGTCAGAGCATTCAACCGGTCATCCACAGTCCCTGAGCTGGGCCAGCAGCAGCGACGAGTCATGTCTCAGACCCATATGCCCGTGTACACCGAGGACGACGATGACGAGGATGACGACGACGGATGGAAGGAGATGGCTGAGCAGCGACGAGTGCTCAGAGACCAGTGGAGGGAGAGGGGGGCGGTGGCTATCTAAATGCGACGAACCCCACGGATGTTGCTACAGGTTAGCCCTCCATATTGTTTATTTGGGAACGGGCAGTGAGCGACTCTACACAGAGAGGCACTGCCCTCATTATTGACATTGCATATCATTAATATAAATTGAATTAGATCATGATCGTGAAGAGTAGAGGAGCACAGTATGTGGCTTGTAGTTGTATTTGGAACACAGTTCTATTAGTTTCATCTTTACTTTAGCCCGGCTAATATATGTCTCAGGGTATTAATAGCTCTATGAGACGGTTTTTAGTGGGCAAAGGGTCTAGACGAAGACAGGGATGGGTCAGTAGTGTGTTATTGGTGTGAAAAATTGGATCTGACAGTTCTAATTTTGGTGGTGATGCGAGGAGGTGAGAGTAGTGATTTTCTAGGGAAGGTGAGGGGAGTGTAGAGAAGATAATGGTACCAGGATATAGAGAATTGAAATTGGAGTAAAATGGTGAAGTTCATGAGTCACCAGCTACCATATTGACGGAGTTGTGATCAACCTCGTCAAGGCAAGCTCTTCTCACTAAACATCTAATTTCAGCACAGTGAATTTGTCAAGTCTCTTCACCACTAAAACTGCCCACTAACAGACCTCCTATTCTCTCGATCGTATTATTTAACCCCCCTTAGTTCTCGATTCCAAACTACAGCACTACACCACACTAAACGTCTAGCATCGTGAGATATTACCTGCTAGCCCATAACACGTTTTCTCTATGGTCAGTAGTGTCGGTAGCTCGACTTCAAGCCACTGCTTACCGTCGCTATACAGCGCAAACATAACGACCACATGTTTATCCCCTTGCTGTGTAATTACAAGTCCTAAAGCGGCGACCAGGACTAATGCTACATTGCTGATGTTGATCAGATCGCCTAGATCGTCTAATCGTCACGTGACACGCTGTAGAGTTCCGAGTCTAGTTTAGCTGGTTATAGCGACCTCGAGCTCGAGAAAAATGGGCTAGTTTGGGCTTGGCGAGAACGTATTAATAGTTGAACTTGGGGCAACGTGAGCCATTTTTAAGGTGGTGTTTTGGGGCTCTGTTATGTATTTTCGATCAATTTAAATTAGAATTGAGGTATAAATAGGCACAAATGTGAACACAAACAAACAACACGACGACAAGGACAATGAGAAATTTGGTGAAAACAGATGAAAACAATATATTGCTCGTGTCAAGAAATCAGCGCTAGCCTGTAATGTAAGCAATTATGGGCTGGTCGGGTGCCCCGTTGAAGAGGGGTTCTAGAGCTAGAGGAAGGGTGGTGAAATACGATACGCGTATGGTGGAGAGGGCTTTGTGTAAATAGACCTGATTGTTCTTCTGAAAGCATGGGCATGAGTATAACAGGCAAGTATTACTTCCATGTGTTGTGTTGCCAAACAAGCCACTTGTGTAGCTTACAGCCTACTGGTACAAATAGAGGTTCGCCTGAAGATCAAGCAAACACATCGCTGTCTGACGCTCACATACGCGTTCTCCTACTCAGTGCCGACTTTTCTTACTAAGAATCACTCACTACGGCAATGCAAGCCGCACGTGTGCTTGAGACGTGACTTATGCGAGATTGAATACGAGACAGTAGTGTCTACATGGTACTGTTCTGACTGATGCGAGAGCAGGAGTGGCTGTTCAAAGAACTTGGCTTCATGGAGTTCAATTTCTTCGGACATTGTACTTTGTAGGGTGCAATTTTGGACTCAGTCACTTAGTTGAGAATTAGTTGATGATGTGGAGTTTTGTTAATATTTTGTTGAGAATTAAACACCTAGCCTTCAGCTGGCTTTTGAGCATATTTTCCAATCCATAGTGGAGAATTAGGCACTATAAGTAGTACTCTTTTTGCGTCTTCATCAGGTCACTGAGGGTCTCTCTTGCGTGCGAGATCATCCATGTTGTTGCCATTGTATCACCAACCACTTCTAATACCAATGCAGTGAAGAGAGGTTAGAGCCTGGAGTGAAATGGTTGAGGCAAGAAGCGTAGAAAATGTCTGATTGCTGTATATCAATAGAGCGGGTGTCTTGGCTCTCGTATTCCATAGCTATGATACATGCTTGAAGGAGTTCTTTGACAGTATGAACAGGCTGCTGTAATAGACGACCTGATTGACCACAATGCAACACACATGAATAAAGAAATGTATAAAGGAATCAAGAACTGAATCGAATTCCATCTCAGTGTAAAGCCTCACTGTCATGTTTGATATTTACTCCTGGTGAACATCTCCATATTACGAGAACCACAACTACGCTACTGTAAAACAATGACCAGCTTCGAACAACTAGGAAAGACACAGTGCTTTGAAGTACATACGATCCCAGGCTATCTCATCAATCATCCATCTTAAAGAGCCTTCATAAAGCTCCCTACACAATCCAAACGCACTATCAAACTGAAATACTTGTACTCTCTCCTCCACTGTCGATTCATTGTTAAATTACATAATACATGATAAATACGGTCAACCTTTCTGAGGAGTTCCACCTCTGGGCGACCTTTAGAGTGACTAGTCCAGTCACATTCAAAGAGTTCTTGAAACTGTAGTATGCCATCACAGCAGCGCTTCTTCTCAACAGTCTCAAAGACATAGTCCAATCAGCAACAGTACTGACCACTAAAAAAGCACTTTTCCTCCCCTAAACCAACTGACCAAACAAATAATTCTGCTTGTAAACGTTCTCCGTCTCACCCTGTTTTGTCTCAAGAATCTTCTTGACCACAGCAGGAGGATTCAGACCCAGCTTGTTGGCTCTCTCCCATCTCTCCATTCGGGTCAATCCAACCACAGGCCCAAAGTCCACCGTGAAATCAAAGTTCTTGAGAATTCGTTCGCAATCGTTCACCTCTTCGGGATGCACATCTGGTGCAATACTCTGGGCAGCAATCTTCTCAGCCTCCTGCTTGTAGATTGTTTCACTGGGGTCCAAATTCGGAAGCAGGTTGATCTGCTCCTGCTCCTCCTTCTCCAGCTCATCGGAAATAGTGTCTTCAATCGACTCCTCTTTGTGCACCACAGTGGGCTTGATTTCCTTGGTCTTGGTCTTGATGTCCTTGACCTTGACATCCTGCTGACCGGGTTTAGAGACCTTGAAATCCTGCTTCACTGAGGGCTTGGTGCTCTTGAAGCTCAGCGATGATTGTTTAGAGGTTTTTGGCGGCATTTCGATTAGTTGTGTGTGGTGAAATGGAGATGTAGAGAAGTTCTTATCAACGTCAATCATGTCAGAATTGGGAAACTTTATGTGAGAAGGGGGAATTTGAGAGGGTCATATCTGACGCAGTTGAAGAGATATAAAGCAGAGATTTATATTTAATACTCTAGATGCTATTCTTAATATACTTTGAAAGTCTCACGCTTCCCTCTCCACTTTTTCTGCTTCTATAGCGTTGTCAAAATGTGATTACATAAACATGCTCTGAGTGGTGCATTTACGTGATTACTAAGCATTTTCACAGAGATGAGATATGGCAATAAGAAGTATATCAATCAATAGCCCTATTTACGCTGAGTCCAACCATATATCTCCCATCCTTCCATCTCATATATATCATCTTCATGATGCCCCGTAATCCACCCTGATCTGTGTATTTGGGTCCTTCCTATTTGGGACATGCCGTTCACTAGGGAGAAATTCATATCTCAAGAAGTAGAGACGTTGGGAGGTTGAAATTGACTGTGACGATTGGGAGTGCATAGAGGAGGCCTAGGGTACCAGTATATAATTTCCACGTGACCTCAATGACAAGAAGCTCAATAAATCTCCAGACAATCATGCTAGAGACGTTCTAAGGCTGTCATTGTGACCACCTCATCCAGGGCTATCGATTGATATACTGAGTGTCTATCCTAGAAGATTTCAGTCAGTTTTGGAAGACACATTAGTGTTGTTCTCTCTTCGCTTTCTCAACACAACCTTTTCACTCCCAACTCAACTTTCGCTCCACTCCACCACACGTCTCATAGGTTATGACCATCTCTTGGTGGACACATATTTTTTTCGGGACCTAGACCGTTTTGTAGCCCTTGTTCTTGCGCACATTTCTAGACCATCCGTTTTTCCCACAAATGCTTCCCTCCCGAGTTATCCTCCGGGGGGATTTTTTCCAGCCGGGTTTAGCTCATCACCGCGAAGATTCCGTGAGTCAGGGCCGAGTGAAAATAGGAGGCAAAAAAAGACAAAAGACAGGGAGGTCAACAACGTGAAAGCATGTGGCCAAGCGGATGAGCGGGGCCGTGTCTCGGCGGAGCGTCATTCTTTGTTGCCGATCAGCTGTTACTAATACGGAACAAGTTGAGTGGTTATTTTGTTCTGCTCATCTCGTTCTCTTCGGTTCAGTCGGATGTATACTAAGGTGTAGGATACATACAGAGGAGAGAAGGATCGTTGCTGTGGAAGTAGGAGATGTGGTGGAGCAGAGAAAAAGATATGAGTCAACTCGTGATGCTGCTTACTAATACAAAATCCCACTAGCTAGTCTCCACCACTATCTCCATCCCCTCTATCGCAGTTCTGTTATGTCATCTACCCCACATCCCTCGGGAGACATTTTAACTCGTGTCTGATAAAGTTTCGAAACTGTTGGTCTCTGAAAAAATGTAAAGTCTAATACGAGATTAACCGTTGTACTTATAAGCCCTTGCCTGACGAGTGTGAAAGTGGACTAAAACCCAGCAAATCGCGTTTCGACTCTTTAACCACACACAAATGTCTCTGTTGCGCACTCTGAGACCCGTTCTGGGCTCGTCTAGGGCCATGGGACCTGCTTTTTCCAGATGTTACTCGGCTCATCACTCTCCTCAGAGCTCAGATCAGACCCGGAAAAAGGTGACGATTCCAGAGCTGGCTAAAATGCGGAAAAACGGCGAAAAAATCAGCATGGTCACGGCACATGATTACGTAACCGGCCTGATTGCCGACAAGGCTGGTGTTGATATGATTCTTGTGGGAGACTCGCTGGCCATGGTGGCTTTGGGGTACCCCAACACGAACCAGATTGAGCTGGAAGAAATGGTGTACCATGCCAAGGCTGTTTCTCGGGGTGTCAAGAGCGCGTTTATGGTTGCTGATCTGCCGTTCGGCTCGTATGAAGAGTCTCCCGAGAAGGCGATTCGGTCTGCTATTCAGATGATCCAAAAGGGAGGTATGGAGGCTGTCAAGATGGAGGGAGGCAAGGAACTCGCTCCTACCATCAAGCGGCTGACGGAGGTGGGAATTCCGGTTCTGGGACACATTGGTCTGACTCCTCAGCGTCAGTCTTCGTTAGGAGGTTTCAGAGTCCAGGGCAAGACTGCTTCTGGAGCTGAGAGTATCCTGGAAGACGCCTACGAGCTGCAGAAGGCTGGATGTTTCGCTATTGTGCTGGAGGCTGTGCCTGACAAGGTCGGAGAGTGGCTCAGTTCAAAGCTGGATGTCCCTACTATCGGTATTGGAGCTGGTCCTGGCACTTCTGGTCAGGTGCTGGTTATGCTTGATATGCTGGGAGGATTTGGAAGTTTCACGCCCAAGTTCCTGAAGAAGTACTCGCAGTTTTTGGATATTAATGTGGGAGCTGTGAAGCAGTACCATGAGGAGGTTAAGGGGGGAGTTTTCCCTGCCAAGGAGCATTGTTATAAGATGGGAGATGAGGAGGCTGCGAAATTGAAGTAGTGAGCGTAGCGAGCTACTGAAATGAGCCAAAAGTGACTCGATGAGCTGCCCCGATGAGCACACAAAGTAGTCAGTGAGATACAAGATCTTTAACCACTGACTACCCAGGAAGATGTATATATTTTAATGACGATACGATAGTTTAGGAGTTGTTGTAGAGTGGGGGTGTGGTGAAGCACAGACAGAAAGCAGTGTATCTTGAGACACTAACGGTATAGGACCTCTGATACTTTGGTATCGTGACCTTGAGGTTGTTCATACCATTGAGATAAGTTAGCTACCGGTACTGTACAGTACTTGAGAGTAAAGCTTGCCTGTAGACAGATAGTAGATGAGCTATAGTCCAGACTAAGATTCAAATGCGGAGTACTTTACTGTAGCTTCACAAAGAGAATATCAACTGGTTAGGCAGGGTTACATTTCTCTTATCATTAGTATCATAATTTTCGAAGACACAATACATTGTCTAGCAGGAAGGTCAGTTAACTCATTGCTATGAAAGGCAATACCAGGTCATCTCAGAGATCTAAATTCACTCCTACTTTTCCGCCTGTACCTTCCCACTCCACAATCTACGTTCTCTATCAGTCTCACCTGCTTCCTGTCTGTACCCCACACAAGCTTATTCGAGTACAAAGGGTGTGAAGAGGTATTCACCTGAATTTGTATTAAATGAACAAAAATGAGGACAATGTTCAATATTTGCCAGGGTGTGAGCAGTCATATTTCTGCACTTTTTTCCATTAATTATTTGTGCTTCATGCCTCCTTCTAAGGGTACTCCTTGTTTCTGTTCTTGTTTAGCCCCATCTATCCCAAAAGCGTCTTGCTCACTTTAAACATTGATGTCCTCAATGTAACCACAAGAACAGCCTCTTCTATCTTCATCCTCTCAAACATGTCAGAAATCATCTACGACCGCCAAAACGGCTTCCACTACGCCCCTTCGGTCATAGGTCTCAACAGTCACCTTATCAGTCAAGCAGCTGATTGTGGACTGTCAGACGAGACTCTCAACAAATTGCTACTTCCTACACAATACGACATTACGCAAAGATGGAAAAGCGGTCTTCCAGAACGCACTCAAGAGTTTGGAAGTAATTCTGAATTTTACAGAGCTCTAGCAGATTGTATTACTTATTCCCCTTTAAATCGCTTTGACTTGGACACTCCTATGGAACTGGTTCTTGAAAAATTATGGCGATATTTGAAGTCCAATTTTCCTAATTGGAACTACAAGGGACTGACAAAACTGGCAAGCCTCCCCTTGGAACACTACGTCTCAAGGTCTGTTCTTGTAGAAAGCACTAGGGCTGCAAAGTGTGAATGGCACAACTTTTATCGTCTGCTAGTTTGGAACAAGCACGGAAAATACAGCTCAGCTCAGAAGGACTTCTACGACTACTTTTCTGAATGGAAGGATCGTGAACGAGAGAGCTTCGGAAGTGCTATTGAGCGTCTGGCTGACGATATCCTCTTATGTCCAGTACCCATTGATCATCATGCTCTTTTTCTTGGACTGTTGAAGATCCAGACGCAGTATGACAAAGAGGGTCCTGACTTCTCCAAGTTCATTGAGGCGATTCTTGTGGAAACTGGTAAAGCAGCTAGGATTCTGAACAAGAATGAACACGTGTCCAAGACAATTTTGAGCGAGTTGGGGATCTATATGAAGAAGTTTAGGGCACCAACTGGGCCAAAAGTGCAGTTGGGGGCTCCTCTAGATACGAGATTGAGACCTGCAGTGGGGTCTGCACCGAGAGGTGTTCATAAACCGAAGCAGGGCAGCACTAGGGTGGTGGTTGGTGGCAGCAGCAGCTACGTCAGTGTCTACAACAGCAGCAGCAGCAACAATACATCACAAGGAGGTGTCAACGTCAAGCGAGAGGAAGTGCGACCTCTTGTGCAAGTGAATCAAGAGAATGTCACATCTCAAGCTGAGAAAGACAATGTCCCACCTCAGGTACAAGTTAAGCAAGAAGTCAAGCAGGAGGAAGTTGAGCTAGAGGTCATGGCTGCGGAAGCAACTTCGGAGAGAGTTGAGTCGCAAGTTCAGAATGAGACTGAGGGTGTTCCAAACCAGGTACCCGAACCTGAGGCTCAACAAGTGCAGACTGAGCAGCCACCTGCCACAGTGGAACACATTCCTGGTCAACTAAAAGTGAATCTCTTCGCCCAGGTGACCTTTGAGCCGAGTGTGAACTCATCCCTACAGGGACGTGTTTCCGTGAGTCCAGTTGGACATGTGAACATGAACCAGTCAGGAGAGATGAACGACCCTCAACCATCTACACAAGTCAAGGTTGAAGAGATTGTCAAGGTGGAAGAGCTTGTCAACCCGATCAGATTACATGATGCACTCCACAATGGGCATGTATTTGGAGAACCTAAGATTCCCCCTACTGAAGCTCAAATTCCCCTTGCTGAGGCCCAGAATCCACGCCAGACCCCACCTGCTGCACCATCCGCGTTTCAGTTTACAGCTCCGAAACCTCGGAAGCGACCCGTTCCTGTGGAGAACTATGAGAATCCGTTTGGAAAAGTAAAGGAGGATCCGTTTGCAGTGAAGAACCCTTTCGAGCAGTTCAAAGTCGAGCAGGAGGAAACTACAATTGAACCAGAGGAGGTGGAAGAACCTGTGAATCCATTCATCGCTTTCATAGAGGAACACTTTCCAAATCTGCATTTCAGGGAGAAAGAGAAGTCTGTTGAGCCTGAGCCTCAGCCTGAGACCGAAGTGGTCGAAAACAAGACTGTACCACTGCACTCCTATCTCGATGATGAGGACGTGCCAGCAGCAGAGAGACGGGCCTTTCATTGGAACCATAGCAACAAAAAGAAATAGTGTAATAAAGCAGTGTAGTCAGACATCTAATTATCCCCTAAGCTAGTCATACATCATTCGGTTGTTATTATCTATAAGTTATCTTCTATCTATCCTCTAGGGAGAGAATGGTGGACTATGAGTCCTTCTCCCCTTCCTGTCATGTGACTTCTTCCCACCTGCTTATCTAAAAAGCAGCGCCTTACCCTCTCTAATCTCTTCAGGGGGATGGGAACCTCCCTTGCCCTCACTAGTGTCAAACACCAACGTCTGTCCGAACTTGGGTGCCAAAACCGAGTTTCCGACACCGGCGTCCTCGGCAATCTTGTGCAGCGAGTCTCGGGGCTCGGTGAACTTCTCGTCACTGAGAATGAACGTTCCCCAGTGCACACCGACCATGTTCTTGGCCTCCAGGTCCTTCATCACGTTGACGGCCTCCTGGGGGTCAATGTGTTGACTCTTGAGATGCCATCTGGGCTTGTAGGCACCGCAGGGAAGCATGGCGAGCTTGCATCCAGGTCCGTATTCCTCCTTGATACCTCTGAACAGTTCTGGCGAGTATCCCGTGTCTCCGGCGTGGAAAAAGTGGGGTTTTCCGTCCTTCATGACCATGAACGAGCCCCACAGCGTCGAGTTGGCGTCGTACATCTTTCGGCCACTCCAGTGCATGGCAGGGGTGCATGCCACAGTCCATTTTTCGCCCAGTTCCTGCGATTTGGGCGTTTCGAGTCCCATTTCTTCCCACCAGTTGAGCTCAGCAACGTTGTAGACGCCGTATTTGGCCAGGAACTTCTTGACACCGAGAGGAACGACCCAGAGAGCCGAGTTTCCAATCTTCTTGACAGTGTCCACCTCGAGATGGTCGGGGTGGTCATGAGACACGAGAACAATGTCGACCTTGGGCAGATCTTCAAATTGACAGGGAGCCTTGGACAGTCGCTGGGGGCCCATCCAGGAAGTGACGAGATGGTCGCCGAAAAACGGATCAGTGAGAATATTCAGTCCTCCAAGCTGCACAAAGGCACAGGACTGGCCGATCCACGTCAGAGTGATTCTGTCCTGAGGCTTGGGGATAAACGACTTGGGCTTCCAGGGGATCAGAGCAGAGACCTGCTTGACGGGCTCAGACAGCAGCTGGAAGTCGGGAGTGACACTAGGAAGCAGTTTCTTCAGCTCCTTGGGGTCCTTAGGGAGACCTCCTCGAGGAGTCAAATGGAACAGGTTCACAATGTTGCAGTACACAAACTCGAACAGCGTCTGGTGTCGGTACTGGCTGAACGGATTGACAAACTTGCCACCCACAACCATGGGCCGAAATTGCACAGAAGGTGGAATTCCGTCTCTCAGAGAAACATTGGAAGTGAGTCCGAAATCGGTGGATTTCAGCTTTTTGTCCAGTCGGTCGTTGATTTCGTAGTGCGTTCGCAAGTGCACATACGTCGAGTAGGCCGTGTACGCGACCACGAGGCCCAGGCCCGTTTTCGCCTTGATTCCGAGCTTCATCAGTGTGTGGTGAAAGAAATCGCGGTGGGAAATTTTGGGACTGCATCGCACATGCACGTGTGGGAGTAACGGTACTGAGTGGTTGACATGGGGAGAGGGAGGAGGAAGGAAAGCAGGGAAAATGAATTATTGAGAAATATGGAAAAATACCTGAAATTGAACCAGATTTGCAATTAGTGTATAGAGAGTTTCTCCTTCGTACTGTCTTTTTTTTTTCCTCCTCTAGTTTGGTTGTTCCTCCCTCATCACCGGTTGAACTAGTTAAACCCAAACTAGCGAGGTCTCTCTTTCCGTGGTTACCAGCTCCACCAATAATGGAGCTACAGCCAATCGGAGTGTCTTGTTCGAATGCTGGCGCGAAAATGAACACATTTGCCAGTTCAGAATCGTGGTCATCTCTGCCCCCCGCGTTTCTGTATGATCCTTCGTAACTTTCACTTTAGCAGAGAGAAGTGGATGACTGTAAGAACTCGGTCAGTTTTGGAGCTACAGCGATTCTAAGACTTTGGGTCGGCTCCTGAGAGCTCTACCAATCGATTGAAATTACTTTTGTATATCTACCTATCTTACTCGCTCTTTTATTGTCAATCTCGCCTATTCTTCCAAAACTCAATCAGACCCTGTTTCAAACACCAAGACTCACCGTTACATTGTCCACTGCTACGTAGCTGTGGGGAGTTGGTGGAGATGTAATCACGTGATTTACTACTCTGCACGTGCCACGTGATCTTTGAAACATTTCCCCTGTTTTCCACCCTCTTCTGTAACCCTCACACATCTCTGTGACTAACTCCGATTACATCCGATCTCTCAACGAATAACAAGCCGCAGATATTAACGTGCCGGAATTAAGGTGCAGCAAGAAATGGACCGTGGTTATCAGATCAAAAATAGGAAGTAGCAAACGACAAATGATTAATCAGCAATAAGCGAACGGCACAATTTCGTTATTTGCAAAATGATTCAATTCGAGCAAATTATTGAATTCTTGCTATTTATTTCCGTTGCCACGGTTACGCGAGTCAACATTCGCGTATAATTGCACCCGAAGAGAGTTTAATTGATCTGTTGGAGATGCCATTATGAGAGAATATACAATGGTGGGTGTCAAGTTGCTGCCTATCTGCTGAGCATTTATACAGTCAAATGCCAAGAAGTTCGACTCTCTTCTTGTGTTAGTGTCCCTTGGCGGTGTGGTTGCTTTTAGGCTGGTGCTAGGATGTTTGTTAGGGTTGCTTATGTAAGCGAGACTTTGGAAGGGCTGACAAATTGACGCTGATCTGAGAATGCTGAAAATAATAACTTGATTGGATTAAACACAGTCGTTATCATCATTCTGAGAACTTCTTGTACCCACATATCTCTTAGTTCTTGTCTAGTATTCATCTTTAGAGCATATCTAAAGCAATTCACATTGTTAGCACCCAAAACACTTCGTACCCCCATTGCACGTGCTACTCCTCTTGGAAAACGTGCTCAGCTTCTTCAGCCACTTCAATTATGACCCCCAATTCATTCCTTTTTCATTTCCTCCAGACTGCAAACTGGATACGACATTGGATCTCGGAAAGAAGATGAACCTCGCTTAGGCGGTCCCTCGCTAAAAGAACAAGGACCTCCGGGAAGAAAATCTCTTGGCCATGCATCTACCCGAAAATTTTCCATATACCCGTCAGTCCCCTTTCCACTTTCTCAGCCTCTGTCAACGGCTCTCTCATTAAATTTCCTTTTTGGGCTAGTCGGGTTTCACTTCACCGGAGCGCTTATGCGGGTTAGTGCGTCTTTCGCGGCTAAGAGCCCCTGTTAGACCTTCTCGAGGCAGTGAGCATGAGAACAGTGGACAGCACAGCACATATAGGCACTCATAGATACGTTGACACCTGTGAGAGGTGGAACGATGTGGGATCATGCTATATCAGAGATGAGTGAGATGTGCCATGCAACAAATGGAGTACATTAATGTCAGTCTTAGCGCTGTTTCTTTCTAGCTATCAACTTCCCCAGGGTCATATATTTACACCGATGCAGAATGTGGGGATTAGGTACTGGCGAAAATTTTTGTCACCACGCGACTCTCAACAGAATGGGCTGATTTGTACATGTGATCGGAGGTTCCAAGGGAAAATACGCCTTGTTTCAAGGGCTTTTAGTGCGTCTTTGTATGCTCATACGACCTAGTTGAAGGACGCTAATGCAAGTAAGAGACCTAACTCGCGGACGTATCTACACCTCCAGTCAGGTGGCAAATGGCATGAAGAGAGCGTTGGTTGGCATACAATAGGCTTATTAGAACTGAATGTGGTTTTTTCTCGGCTAATAGATTTATGAGAGCGTACGTTGGTCTATGATTGAAGCACCCATAGTCTGTGATTAAGACTACTAAAGATACTGCGGTTGAAAAAGATGTCACTAGCTTAACTGGACGGCAACTTGGTTGTTAACGATGGAGGAGTCTTGCTTGACGACTTGATTTTTGCTCTCCAATGAGGGCAACATCCAAGTCTCTCCACTTCTCTCATTGTCATGATCGTATAAAAACTGGCACCCTGCATTAGTCTGAAACGGTTCTTTGTGTAACTCAACCATTTTACTTGCATAGACTCTCACAGTACGGACCGTCTAACGGGTGCCTATCTATTCTTAGCCCTAACTGACAGCTGCGTATCGTACAGATAGTAAGCAGGCGTTATATCCGTGCAAAATTTGAGGTGAGAGCCAGGACATTGCAGAGAAGAAGTTGACAGCGTTCTAGAAGGGCAGTGTATTGTGGCGTTGGGGTGAAGATACTCGTTAATACTGGTGTGCTGACAATCGTTAGTCTTGGGGCATTAATATTTACGTTGTTCTATTGTCACCACAGCTACCCCTAATGAAAGATCTTCAAGAGATCATGTTTATCACCAATGATCAACCTCTGTCCTAGCCAGAAGCACATGAGGCACACTACCATACGGTACAGATCGTCTCATTGTTACTCGTCTAAACCTGCTCCAATCGCTTATATGCACCTCTAGCTAGGGACAGGAATTCTTCCGAGAACTCATTTCCACGGGTTTACTCCATTTCAATTTTTCCACGGTGTCTAATTTAACGCTAGCGCATGAGACGCAGGGTAGATGCTCCATCGAAGTTAATGCGGAGTAGACTAAGTTGGTGATAATGGGTGATACAGGGAAATCAAGGAAAATCAGTGAAAATTCCATCGGAGACACTCATAATATGGGATTGATCAGATGGTATCTGTAGCAGCTGGTGTCATCTTAGGTACCCCCCATCCATTTCATTTCTCTCTGTCACTCACAATCAACTCTCGTTATGCACGTAAATTGTTTCTGTGCATGATGCACATGCAAGCGTGAACTGCTCTCGATTGACAGGTGAGAAAGGGCGAACTGGACACAGAAGAGATTCTAAAAGCATACTGACATGTAGATCTTCAGTGCTGTCGTTATTATCATCGTATGTTATGCTTCAATATCATCATTCAAATTAAGGTAATCCATTTAAGCTCGTGTGGTTTTGTGTCACCACCTTAATTCCTTCTGTATCGCCACTTCAATCTCTTCCTCTTCACCACCACAGACACTTACACAGAAATCCAGACTACGCACCCTACATGATACCAACGCATGTATTGTGAAAAAACTGGATCTGGCAGCCCGCTAGGGTGCTTCAATGGTATGCATTTGGCAAGACACTTCGCCTTGACGTTGTTTGGTGAGAGGATTCAGTAAGTGACACAGAAACAAGCGGATGCCAAAATCAACTTTTGGCCATTAATTTGACTGAGAAAAAGACTGACATACTCTCCCGGGATACCACAAGAGATGGCTATTAGTTGTAATAGCTGCTCAAGGTCGCTAACATCACTCAACTAATGCATCGAGTACAATGCTTGCTCTGAGGAACTACTGTATACTAACACAGATCCGGCTAGGCTTGGCAGTAGCACTAGACGGCTAGATCCCTGAGCCGGGATCTAAGGCAGCTGTTGAAGGCATGCTGTATACCCCCACGAGAATTTTTCACGAGGTTCTCTGTGTCTGGACAGCTACTTAAGGCTGGCATTGTCATGAGATTATTCTCCAGACTACAACTACAACTACGATGAAGTTCACTACTCTCGCTATCACCGCCTCCCTTCTTCACCAGGTTCAGGCCGTTCCTGTTGTGGGTGCAAACCGAAACGTTGCCCGGTCGTTCCTAGAGCACGAGCACGAGGAGTCTAAGCCTGAATCCAAGTACTCTTCTCTGTCCGAGAACCGGTATCCCTCTAAGTCTGAGGACCGTTTCCCTTACGGACACTCTGAGGGTTCCAACCTTCGACCTCATGAGGGTTCCAACTCTTTCTCCAACTCTTGGGAGCACCAGGGATCTCATGAGGGTTCCAACTCTTTTCCCAGCTCTTGGGAGCACCAGGGATCTCACTCTGGTGAGCCTAAGCCTTGGGATCACAAGCCCGAGTCCCACTACTCTTGGGAGCACAAGCCTGAGGAGCAGGAAAACGGAGGGCTTTGGTTCGAGGACTCCAACAACGACGGCAACAACAACGAGGAGTCATCTGGCGAGCTTTCGTCTGAGCAGCCTAACACTGACAACGACGACGGGAACCTCTGGTTTGAGCAGTCCAACGGCAACGATGATGTCGTAGTGGATTCTGATGGGGAGAAGCCTAACGACAACGACAACGATGATGTCGAGGATGGGTCTATCGGAGACGAGTCTGACGGAAACCTTTGGTTCGAAGACCCCAACACCTACGACTATGTCGTGGATGGGTCTGACGATGATCAGCTCTATGACAACGACGATGGCGATTATGGCTCTGTCGAGGAGTCTGACGGAAACCTTTGGTTCGAGGATCCCAACAG